>VMDO01005315.1:21315-113393 GCA_007922755.1 Pedetes capensis
TCGGAAGCTAAGCAGGGTCGGGCCTGGTTAGTACCTGGATGGGAGACCGCCTGGGAACACCAGAAGCTGTAGGCTTGGGAGAAGGACCTGGCAACCCCCTCCCAAAAATCAATCTGCCATTGAAAACCCTATGAACAGCAGAGAAGCACTGACAATAGTGTTTCCCCTGTTGAACAGAGGGTCACTATGAGTCGGATACTGACTGGATGGCACCTAATAACAACAACAACATACAGTGAATAAATCAGACAATCCTCTTCCAGGACGATGAAAATTATCATCACCAGTGAGAAGAACTGGATGTGGCAGGCCCCCAGCGTGATCCTCGGGAAGGACACGTTTCATATGTAGTATAGGTATTCCTTCAGGCTGGGGGTTAGCTCAGTGGGTAGAACACTGCTCCACACTCTCTGAGGATCCAGATTTGATCCCCAGCACTGCAAAAACAGGAGAAGGACGTGGTAATCCACTCCCAAAGCAACTCTGAAACAATCAGCCATTGAAAACCCTATGAGGGTCGCTATGAGTTGGACTCAGCTCCACAGCACCTAACAGCAACAGCAGCAAGTACTCCTACAGAGAGTGGATGGCCGGAGTCTAATACCAAAACAGTGAATGTTCTACTAAGTAAGGGAGAGCTACAGAGTTTGATGTCAGTAACAACAAATTTGTGCACACTTTCCAGATAAAAGGAGACCCTAGAACTCCCATTCTGTGTCAGCCTAGCACTTTTCCACTCACCTCTGTGGAAGAAATCAGGGTTTAGCACTCCTTGTGTAAACAACCTGGGGCTGGGATTTAGCTCAGTTGGTAGAGAGCTGCTCTGCAGTCTCTGAGGTCCCAGGTTCAGTTCCCAGCACCGCAAACATGGGAGAAGGACGTGGCAATCCACTCCCAAGGCAATCCCAAAACAATCAGCCACTGAAAACCCTATGAAGGTGGCTATGAGTCAGACAAGATTCCATGGCATCTAACAACAACCAGTGAATGCTCTTGCAAGGCGCGGTGGCGTACACCTGTAATATAATCCCAGTGGCTTGGGAAGCAGAGGCAGGAGAATCTCAAGTCCTAGACCAGAGGCAGTCTGCGTAACTTAGAGAGACCTTGTCTCAAGAAAAGTAAAAAAATGGGCTGGAGTTGCAGCTCAGTGGTCCAGCACTTGCAAAGCAGGCAAATGCAAGGCCCTGGGTTCAACCTCCAGTACCACAAAAAAAAAAAAAAAAAAAAAAAAAATCCTACAGGTAGAAAATCCAGAGTTCTTTCTAAATCACAGTTCTACTACACATCCTGGCCCATGCTGAATCTTGCACAAATAAACCACATCATTCCTCTCTTCACACATGAGCCTGCAAATCAGTCACAATCCCTCTTTGCCCCTAGGCTTTTCTTCTGGACCAAATGTGGATGTTGTTTTTCCCCCAAACTGTGAACCCCAACATTCTGAACACAGCTCTTGCTCTGCAGCAAAAAGTGAATTTATTCTTAATTAACAGAAAGATTTAAATTAGTCTACCTTAGTTGCTGGGTCTTTAGTCCCTTTTCCAACTGGATTTTCAGAAACGTAATACATTAGGATATGCACATATAATAAAACGAATTTACTGAGCTAGCTACAGCTGACTTTTAATATGAGGTCCTAGCTTATTAGGAAATTAAGAATATATCAGATAACACCATTTATTCTACTTTGTATTACAGATATTATTTATCTGTTGTTGTTGTTAGGTGCCATCAAGTTGAGTCCAACTCATAGAGACCCAACATACAACAGAAGGAAACCCTCCCCGACACTGTGCCATGCCTGGCACTAAGTCAGTGCTTCTCTGCTACTCATAAGGTTTTCAGTGGCACATTGTTTTGGGAGTGGGCTACCAGGTCCTTCTCGTTAGCCTATAGCACCTGGTGTTCCCAGGTGGTCTCCCACCTAAAGACTAACCAGGCCGACCCTGCTTAGCTTCAGAGATTAGGTGGGATGGGATGCCAGGGTGCTACGGCTGCAACATTATTTATCTAGAGCACAGTTTTTACACATAATTAGAATTTGATCTATTTTTCACATTACTCTCCCTTACCCCAAGGACGTACACACAGCCTAAAGCTGGAACGGGTCAGCAGACATGGAGCAGACCTCCCTCTGCAAAGGATACAAGGGGATGATACGGTATCAGGAGACCCACTTCATAGGTGGAGACAATCATGGCCCCATGACTGGGTTCTCAGGCAGTCAAGGACAGAAAAGAGGGTGGGATGTTCCAGCGGCTCAGAGCAGAGCTCACCCACCCTTCTAAACAAGTGCAGAACATCACTAAACCACTGTGGTTCACACTCTAGCTCTCTAACTTATCTTGCCAACCAAAAATAGGGTTTAATTCATGGCACTTAATTTCTCACCATTTGAATACTCCCGATGCTCCCTCACCAACAGGAGATATAAAGGTTTGTGGATTTTATGCCAAAATCACTGTGAACTGACTCACAGTGACAAAGGGCCACTGAAACAGAAGGGTGACTTCACTGTGCATTAGTTACATTTACTGGGAGTGCATTTACTAGGGGCTCAGTCGGTAGAGCGCTGCTTTGCACTCTGAGGACCCAGGGTGGATCCCCAGCATCGCAAAAATGGGAGAAGGACCTGGCAGTCCACTCGTGAAACAGTCAGCCACTGGAAACCCTATGGGTCGCTATGAGTTGGACCTGACTCCATGGCACCTAACAACAACACTTACTAGAGATGCATTCGTGGCAGACAAGGTGCATAAGAAACAACCTTCATAGGATGGGGAGGGGAACCAATGTAGAGGGGTAAAGGGGGAGAGGATGATCTCAGTGCAAACGATGCAACTTCATGAGTACAGGGGAAAAATAGGGGAACACAACTCAGATATGCATAAGAGCTTACTGCATATTAGTCAAAAGGCTCCACAAACCTTGTGAGTTGATAAAAGTGTAACCAAAAGTGATGTAGTAGTTGCGTAATGGAAAAAGCCAATGCTGTGTTACACTGCACCCCACCAACACTTACCAATAAAAGGAGAGAAATAAATAAAATAAATTTTAAAATAATAAGTATTATAAAAAAAGAAACAACTTGCCCCCTAGCCCAAGCCTCCCCAAGAACAAAGGAGAGTATATTTACAAAGCACAGTATCTTTGGAAAATACCCTCTGGCTTTGAATCCCACATGGAAGCTCTGAGAAGTGATGCAAAGCTACTGCCGTGAACATATCTCACCTTTTCAACAGTGAGAAATTCATTTAATAAATCGACTGAAGCCTGAAACCCAATTAAATCTAAAAGTGGTCTCAACCCGAAATGCTAATGAGTTCCTGCTCAAATTGTATATGCAGAAGCTCTGCCGTGCCTGCCTTTACCCATGCATTACCTAAAGCTTTTTCTGTATTCATTAAAGCAGCCCAGCAATGTGATGTGAATTATTTCGGCACTCTGCTTCAGATACAAATACCTTCACGCAGGCAATCTGTTTAGCCACATTCCCTGTCTCAGTTAGGGTGAGATGTGGTTCTCAAAGATCAGGACCATGGTTGTAAAAAGGCGAAAAGGAATCTTATATCCTTCTTATTCAGAAAACCAATCAGACGAGTGTTCTGACCGAGTACTGGCACCCTATGTTTGAAATAATGTGAACGTGCATGACTAATTATGTAGACTAATTATGTAGAATGCACAATAGCTTTATGGAAATGAAGGCTTCGGTTAGTTCAGTTTAAGCTGGAGCACGCGTGCAGATGGGCAGCAGCAGTATCAGCTACTGCCATCCATTAGTTCAACTCCCTTCTTGACTTTCCAGAACTGTAGCCTGTGTAGCCTGTAGCCTGCTCCCAGCAGCTGTGCTAAGGAGCAGTTTAGGAATGGGGTTGGTGCAGGAAAAGTTCTTTTAGGTGGTGGATAGATGCATCAAGGGCTGGGATTTAGCTCAGTTGGTAGAGCACCACTCTGTAGTCTCTGAGGTTCTGAGTTTGATTCCCAGCATCACAAAAGTGGGAGAAGGACGTGGCAATCCACTCCTGAGGCAATCCCGAAACAATCAGCCATTGAAAACCCTATGAGGGGTCGCTATGAGCCAGAGGCAACTCAACAGCACCTAACAACAACAACAGCAACAAGATACACCAAGGCTTGGCTCAGAGCTGCTGCAGCATCCTCTAACTGGTTTAGTGCTTACGCCTCAACAGTGCAGAACCTCTTCTCAGTTCAGCTGCCTTCCACATCCTCCATCTAATGAAGATGAAAAACCAAAGGATGTGCAAAGGCCTACAATGTCCTCTCTGCTGCCACTATCTCCTGCCCCTTCCTGTTGGTTACTTCAAGCTCCATTCTAGCCAAATTCACCTCCTTGCTGTTTCTTGGGCCCTTTAAGTATGCCTCTGACCCAGGGCCTTTGCACAGGCTACACCCTTTTCCCTGCATCACTTCTCCAGGTACTCATATGACTCACCTGCCTTCTTTCAAGTCTTTATCACCTTCTCAGTAAGGCCTACCCTGTCCACCCACAGCTAACCTCCCTTATCCATGGATTCTGTATTTGCAAATTTACCTCCTCACTGAAGTCTGTTTATAACTCCCAATCAATACCTGAGACATTTTTGAAGAGACGCACAGACTCTAGAGCAGCTGTGAGTAGCAAACAAATCTGAGTCACCCTCAGACAGGACAAGGCACACTCTGCCTTGTGGCTTCAGCCCCCATTTGCCATCTGTGTAATGCCGCATTTTCTCACTTTTGGTGGTTTGGTTGGGGTGGGGGTTGCTGTGTTAAATGCCCCCAAGCACAGTGCTGCCATGCTGCGTCGTGTTCCTGAGCCTTACAGAAAACACACATCGCTACTAATCCCCCTCAGAGCACTCCCCCTCCAGCACGCCTGCCCCATCGTTCTGGCCACTTGCTGAAGCAGGTCTGGGAGTCCTCTGTCACGAGTGTCTTTAGTTGAGCTGTGTGTCTGCCTCGATGTCCTGGATTGATTCAAAATGTTCACCCTGCCTGGTTATTTAGATTTGGGGAAGAGCCAGAGGTCACATGGAGCCAGATCCGGTGAATAAGGTGGATGAGGACACACGATAATGTCTTCCTGTGCCAGAAATGCTCAAACCAGAAGTGACGCATCACCAAGTGCAGTGATGACGGAGGATGAGACTAAGGACCCTCACGAAAGAGGACGCACAGAACTGCCTCAGAAAGCGGAAAGCCGGGGGACTGTTCTGAGTGTAATTGACTGTGATGTGTCTTTTGATGTCCTAAATGCTTTTATTTAAACTTTAACTGTACTGTTTGATCACTCCTTGTACAGCTATAACAATTACTGCTACCAACCAAGTCAGTTTCCAACTTGTTGTTGCTGTGAGATGCCATCGAGTCCTGTCCAACTCATGGTGACCCTGACAGGGTTTTCAATGGCTGATCGTTTCAGGATTGCCTTGGGAGTGGATCACCACGTCCTTCTCCCATTTTTGTGGCGGTGCTGGGACTCAAACCTGGGACCTCAGACACTGCAGAGTGGTGCTCTACCAACTGAGCTAAATCCCAGCCTCAGTTCCCAAGTACAGGAACAGTATTATCACATGGAGGTCTGTGACAATGACAACATATCCTATGGAATTTGAAACACTATTGTCAGTGCTTCTCTGCTATTCATAGGGTTTTCAATGGCAGATTGATTTTTGGGAGTGGGTTGCCGGGTCCTTCTACCTAACCTGCAGCACCTGGTGTTCCCAGCCGGTCTCCCATCTAAGGACTAACCAGGCCCGACCCTGCTTAGCTTCTGAGATCTGACAGGATCGGATGCCACAGGGCTACGGCTGCAGGCCGTAGTGTTATCATATGCATGGCTGTATCCTATGGAATTTGAGCGACTGCCAACTCAACCCTCCACAAGTCCACTTCTCTTAGCCCTCTAACGTCACCCCTGCTCCTGACCCCCAATATAATACTGAAGGAAGGACTTCACCTGGCTGCCTCTCACACAGTCACTGATCACAACCCAAGGGGCACCTACAGCGCATCCACGATGTCTATGTTAGTTAACTTCTTAGCAAATGCTCCACACGGCGCCGCTAGCAATATGCCTGGCGATGGAATGCCTACGGGACCTGCTGCCCTGTTTCATGCGTGGGGCCGCGTCCCTGGCCCGCGGTCAGCGCTCCTATGTGAACAGTCTCTCGGGGACCATGCCCCTCCCTGCAATGGGAAGCATGAGCGCTGCCTGCGACTCAGCCGGCTGCCAGGAGGCGCAGGTGCCAACACATGCGCTCCTTTCAGGGCGGCAGAGTCCCTCCCCCGGGGGCTGCTTCACACCGGGAACAATCCTAAGGAGGAAAACAGGGGGCAAGGCGCAGGGAAGCAGAGAGGCCGTGTAGGAGAACAAGCTGGGGGACAAAGGAACCCTGTGGATGACAAATAGGGGCAACTCAATTTCCCTACGTTTCTGTGGCCACATATCAGTGGCCTCGATGTGGATTGGGGACTTCTAACTAAGCTTAGCTTCCATCACAGAGCCATCTCCCAGAGCCCTCCCTGCCTCGGCGCGGGTCAGGTCATCCTCCCCCAACTCTTCAGTCCTTTTGGGCCTCACCCCCTGGGGAAGTCAGGAAAGGTTCCCATTCACGCTCTTCTGGGGCCTGGTGCCCAGGATAGGTGTACCTGCAGTCACTCCCGACCACCACACAGGTCCGGCCCAGAGCCAAGGCCAATCTCCGAGGAGGGTCCCTGAGTGACAGTCTAGCTCAGCGTCGCTGACATTTTAATACGCACGCAATGTTCCCAAGAGACACTGTCAAAAGACAGATTCTGAAGCATAGGTCTTGGGTGGGCCCCAAAGTCAAGCATTTCTTTTTTTTTTTTTCTTTTTTGCAGTACTGGGGGTTGAACCTAGGGCCTCCTGCTTGCAGCCTCTGCAAGTGCTGGACCACTGAGCTGCACCCCCAGCCAATTTTTTTACTTTTTGAAACAGGGTCTCGCTAAGTTACGCAGACTGCCTCTGGTCTCAAACTTGCGATCCTCCTTCCTCCACCCCGAGAGTTGCTGGAATGACAGATGTGTACCACGGCGCCCGGCTAAGTCCTGCATTTCTAACAAGCTCCTAAGAGAGACTGACATGTCTGTTCCTCTGACCATTCTCGGGATAGCAAAGGTCTGACGCAAGGCTCTTGCCAAATACAGACACCCTGGCTACCTTAAAGCAAAATACAAAGGAAGGAAGTCTCTGGCCTGGCCTCCAAACCTCAGGGGTGTTTCGCCTGATAGAATGAGATCTGGAGAAAGAAATCTGCAGTACTAGAAAGCCTGCCCCAAAGTCACGGAAGTTTGTGAAAGAGCTGCCTGCCCAGAACTGAGGAACGATGACTTGTTCTGCACCACAGGGGAGAGAGAGGGAAGAAGGAGGAATGGCAGATGGCAGCCAGGTTATACACTATGATAACGAAGAAAGCAGCATTTCCAGGCATGACAACCGATTTGAAGCTTTTGAAGATGAAAATCAGTCTGAACTTTTGCCCTGCAGGTTAACCACAGTGCACACTTCTCAGCAGAACACAAAGTATTCCTTTTGTTCATTAGGAAGGAGCTGGAAAGTGCTAGAGGACACTATTAGTACACAAGAGTACACTGTTGTTTATGCCAGCAGGTGGATTAAGGACAGGCACACAGCAGCCACCCAAAGCCAACCAGCCCATAACTAAAAGAGTCTGCAATCTCAAGGCTCAAAAACCAGACGACACCCAAACCATTTGCCTCTCTTCTAGGCATAACAAGAAGAGGAAACAGATTCCTCTGTGGCGCTAGTGCATGGATGAATCTGCAGGTACTCATCCGTGAGAAAATGCATTTGTACATCATAACCTTTCTTACTAAGATCAGGACTCTAATGTTGCGGGCATGCACTAGACGGGGACCTGGGACATATTACTTAGCATCTCTGATTCTCATTGATAATGACGGCATCTGCATCCTAACCTAAAAAAACGATTACATAAAAATAAACAAGTCCATGTTAACAGAGATTTGAAAAAAGTTAAAACAGTGAATTTTGTTCCTGGTAATCCCTAGTTCCCATTGGTTATCTGGTCGCTCACAAACTCAGGAACAAATCTGAGTCTAATCTTAAAGTATTTTTCTCCATATTACAGAAAGAATATTCCACTCTACCTGGGAAGGCTGGGAACAGGCTTCCCTGCCTGGAGAAGAATAAGTCATAACACAGGAAGAGGAAAAGAAAGCACGCCCCCGTGACTCAGGTAACAGGGGGGAAAGAAAGAGATAGAAGAAGTTATTCGACACATGTTCTAACTTCCCCTGCACTCAGCTGACCCCAGGACATCCTGGAAGAGAAGCACAGCACACAGGTAGAGGAACAAACCTCAGCAGAGCAGACGTGACTTCTGATTTTGGACTCTACTAGACCATCTTGCCGAGTGCGCTCTACACTAACACAGGGTGCTGCTTGGTTTGGAGGTGACCTGGGTGTGTCCCCAAATGATCATATATGGAAGCTCGGTCCTATGTGCAGTGATGTTGAGAGGTGGCGGAACCTTTGGGATGTGGGGCTGGTGGAAGGGGGTCAGGTATTAGAGGCACCATCCCTGGAATAGATTAATGTAGTTCTTGAGTGGGTTGTTACAAAAAGAGCGAGCCTCAGCCCTCAATCTCTGGCTCCCTCTCCTGCCACATGACCTCATTCACAAACACACCCACCCCTGTTACACCACCTGGTTGATGCCCCCCTCACCAGAAGCCACTGGATCTTAGACTTTCAGCATCCAAAACTGTGAGCTACACAAACCTCTTTTCTTTATAAAGTACCTGCTTCTGGCACTTTGTTGTAGCAACAGAAAATGGACTGATACAGTAGCCATATCAGAATAATGTACTTAGGCAAAGTGAAGGAGGGAGCCTGGCCAGCATTGCTGAGTGTCCCTCAGCCATCCTCTTTTAAGAGGACACCCAAAAGCTCCTGTATGAGAAGAGGACCACAGTTCAGGCTGAAACCAGGCTAAGGGGCACCAAGATAAGTGAGCCCACCTCAAAGCACCCAGGCTTGCTGGGCCGGGCTAAGACTCAAAAGGGTCTGCCTGGTTGGTGCAATGTTAGGGAGGCCAAGATAGGAGGAGATGACATCAGGGCTCCAGCCAAGCCATGTGCACTTCCTTCCCTCATCCGACTCCCTGCATCACTGGACCCAATAATGAAACGCACACTCCTGCTTGGATTCTAATGCTGAGGCTTTCTTTATTCTTTTTTCTTTCTTTCTTTCTTTTTTCTTTTTTCTGTTCTTTTCTTTTTTTCTTTGCTTTTTTTTTTTTTTTGGTGGTGCTAGGGGTTGAACCCAGGGTCTCTCACTTGCATGCTCTGCAAGTGCTGGACCACTGAGCTGCATCCCCAGCCCATCTTTTTACTTTTCTTTTTTTTTTTTTTTTTTTTTTTTTTTTTTTTTTTTTTTTTTTTTTTTTTTTTTTTTTTTTTTTTTTTTTTTTTTTTTTTTTTTTTTTTTTTTTTTTTTTTTTTTTTTTTTTTTTGAGACCAGGTCTCGCTAAGTTACGCAGACTGCCTCTACTCTCAAACTTGCAATTCTCCTGCCTCCGCCTCCCAAGTCGCTGGGATGATGGGCATGCGCCACCGCACCCATCTCAACACTGAGTGTTTCAATACTCAAAAGAAGAAAACATTTATACTTTAAAGAAACACAAAGCTTAGAAGGTGCTGCCAGAGGATGGATGTGGAAAATCTCAGGTAAACACGGGAAACACAGAATGTGGCAAAAGGTGGCACTGATGCCACATAACAGCAATTACGATGGCGGGTTAGCTCCTGCCAATAAACCGTTAGGCCCAGATTTCATGTCTGCTGGCTTTTTTTATCTCTTCTTCAAGAGAATAGGAGTAGGGGGATCATCTTTCACCCAGGAGATATCCCTTTGCTGAGTGCTTACAATGCACCAGGTGCTACGCTAAGAGGGGAAGAGAGGGAGGAACGGAGGAGAAAAAGAAGGGAGGGAGGGAGGGAAGGGACAACCATCCCCCAGCCTCTTCTCTCCCCAAGGAGTACAGAGCCCAGCAAGACACAGAAAGAAGTACAGACTGGCAGAGGAAATGAATACCCACTCCTGTCTGACCAACCACCCCGCTGGACACAGTACTTTCTGTCCTTTAGCCTTATTTTATTTTTATTTTTTGTATTTGCTGATTAGTTGGTTGCCTATGTGTGTGTGTACATATGTATGTATGTATATGTGTGTGTGTGTGCACGCGCGCACGTGCGTGTGCACATTAAGGACCTGGCAGCCCACTCCTGAAACAATCAGCCATTGAAAACCCCATGAATAGCAGAGAAGCACTGACATAGTGCTGGGCATGGCACAGTGTCAGGAAGTGTTTCCTTCTTGTGTATAAGATTACTATGAGTTCCACCTGACTCAAGGGCACCAAACAACAACAACAAATGTATGTGTGTGTATGTGTGTGTGTGTGTGTATTCTTTTTATATGTATGTGAATTTTTCTATTGTTTTGCTACTCAAGCTCTCTTCCTCTCCTTCTAATAGTCAAGTTATTGTATTCAATCCTTTTTCCCCTGTCATTACAGTATTTACTGTCCACCCTCTCCTTTCTCCCTTTTCATTTATTGAACAGTCTCACTTTTCCTTTGCTTTCCATTTCCCATTTTCTTTGTCTCATAATTATTTTCTTTCTTTGTATTATCTTTTAAAACTCTGTCATTTAAATTATTCCTAGTCCTACTATTTTTGTTGTTGACATGGGAATGGTGAGTATCATAGTTGGTACATGTTTTTACTTTATTTGTATATCTGGTTCATTGCTATTTGTTACTGTTCCTGTTATTGGTTTTCTCTCCTTTCTATGGGGTGCTGGGATCAAGTTAGCACTTCAAGTATATTTTGTAGTTGTTCTGATGCTGAGCTACACCCTCAATCCAAATAAGAGCGAAAACACCTTGTTCTGCACACAAACCACCCCCACTCACACTTCAGTAAATACTTTAACTCAAAGAATGAGGGCAACTAAAACCACACACTGAAGACGAAGCTGCACATATGCAGCATATTTGGGGCTGAGGACCCAAATCTTGTCATCCACTCCTAAAGCAACAGGGAGGAAAAACAAGGAAAAGACTGTGGCCATCGTATCACAGGGACCGCAGCACACATTGCTCCCATACTGCTTCAGACAGGCCACTGCTACAAGACCAGAAAAATAATCAAAGAGGGACTCCCACATAACCCACTGCCTATGATACGCCTGCCTGACCAACCAGCACTGCGCACCTCTCTAGAGCCTACAGAGAGAGCAGGACTATCGGACTCTGGTGTGGTACACACTGAATCAAAACACACTAATGCCGTCAAAAGAAGTAACCAGGAAGCCACACTACAAAACCCAACTGAAAAAAGTATTCAGCACCTCACAAAAATCCAATATTCTAGGACACACCATCAACAGAAAGCTGCTCCCTACAAAGACTCTCACATAATTTGCACGACATATCTATCCCAACAGACATGCAAATCCCAACACAGGAATACAAGAAATATGAGAAAACAAAGCAAAATAACTCCTCCAAAAGCTTATAATTCTCTTGAAACAGACTCTGAAGATATTGAAGCAGAAGAAGTGTCAGAAAAGGATCATTTTTTAAAGATCAATGAATTCCACAAAAATACAGAAAACCCAACTGAGTGAATTAAGGAAGACAATATAGGGTATGAATGAGAAGCTCAATCAACACACAGAATTTTTTTTAAATCAGAAATCTTGGAAATGAAGAGCTCAAATTAAGAACTCAGTGGAAACTCTCATTGTATCGGGCAGAAGACAAGATTTCAGGGCTTAAGAACATGGTTGATGAATTAGAGCATTGAGACAGTAATAAAGAAAAAAAATAAACTATGAACAGAGCATACAGGAGTTCTGGGACATGATTAAAAGACCAAACATGTATTTTGGGTGTAGAAGAAAATGTCAAGGCACAGATTAAAAAGCACAGAAAAATCTACTCAGTGAATAATAGCA
The DNA here is from genome assembly GCA_007922755.1 of Pedetes capensis. Lineage (NCBI taxonomy): Eukaryota > Metazoa > Chordata > Mammalia > Rodentia > Pedetidae > Pedetes > Pedetes capensis. The sequence goes on from VMDO01005315.1 coordinate 33,350, forward strand.
GAAAATTTCCCAAGTTATAGGGAAAATATGGACATCCAGGTACAGGAGGCATTCAGAGCCCCAAGCATGACTAAAAAAGAACTTCCCAAGCCACATCATAGTTAAAATATCAGGAGTTCAGAACAAAGAAAAAATATTCAAAACTGTGAAATAGAAGTGCAAACACATTTATAAAGGCAAATCCATCAAAATAACAGCAAATTTCTCAACGAAAGCTCTAAAGGCCAAGAGATCTTGAAATGATGCATTTCAAGCCTTGATGACCTAGATTATTATACCCAGCAAAGTTATCCTTCAGAGTCAAAGGAGAAACAAAGATCTTCATGATAAGCACAAACTAAAACAATTCACTGGCACTAAACCAGCATTTCACATAACACTTCAAGGGGTCTACACACAAAAGAAGACACAAGCATGACAACATTGGAAGGAATACCATATATGCTCAATTTTTTTTTTCATACTGTGGAGTTGAACCCAGGACTCAAGCATGCTTTCTCCAAGTGCACAACCACTGAGCCATACTCCTAGACCATTTTTTACTTCATATTTTGAGACAGAGTCTCCCTAAGTTACACAGGCTGCCTCTAGCCTCAAACTCATGATCCTCCTCCCTCCATGTCCCATGTCACTGAGATTAAAGGCATGCACCACCATGCCTAGTTATTCTCAATTCTAATTCACACCCTTTCAATAGTTCTGTTATTGTTGTTGTTAGGTGCCCTTGAGTTGTGTCCGACTCATAGCCACTCTCATAGGGTTTTCAATGGCTGATTGCTTTGGGATTGCTTTGGGAGTGGATTGCCACATTCTTCTCCTGTTTTTGCAGTGCTGGCAATTAAACCCAGGGCCTCAGAGACCACAGAGCAGCATTCCACCAACTGAGTTAAACCCCAGCCCCCTTCAACAGTTTTAGAGGGCTACAAAATCAAATATTGATTAGAATCACATGCAGACTGCATTCACCCAAGAGCTCTCACACCTCCCTGGCAAAGACATACACAGACTACAGTTCATGGAACTTTCTCTGAAATAGATCACACTTTAAGCCATAAATAAAAAAGACTTGAGACAATTCCTTGTATCAGATCATACTAGAATGGAACTGGAAATAAACAGCAAGAGAAAGTGTAAATACTATACAAACACATGGAGATTGAGTAATATACTTTTGAATTATCAGTAGAGCATTGAAGAACTCAGAGAGAAAATTAAAAATTCCTAGAATCAAATGAAATTAAAGCCACAATGTATCAGAACTGTGGGGTACAGAAAAGGCAGTTCTCAGAGGAAAGTTTGTAGCTATGTTTGACAACATTACAAAAAAAAATCAGAGCAATCTTCAATAACCTAATGATGTGTCTTAAGTTCTTATAAAGAACAGTCCAAACCCTAAAGCAGGAAAAGGAAGGAAATAATAAATACCAGAGCTGCAATTAATGAAATAGTCCAAAAGAACAATATAAAAGGCCAATGAAATAAAGGGTTAGTTCTTTTAAAAGATAAACAAGATTGACAAACCCTTAGCCAAGTTTGCCAAAATAAAGGGGGAGAAAACCAACATCAATAGACTTTGAGGTGAAAAGGAGGATCACACTGATAACAGCTAACACTCCAACCTAGAGGTTCATTAGGGATTCCCTCAAACACTTATGCTCCAATAAATTGGAAAATCTAGACGGGAAAATCTAGAACAGATAAATCTCTAGACACATATGACCTACCAAAATAGAAGCAAGTGGATATTACCAAACTTAAACAGATCAATAGAAAGTAATGAGATGGATGCAGTAATAAAACGTCTCCCAAGAAAGGAAAGCCAAGGATCAAACGGATTCACTGATGAACTCTATCAGACCTTTAAAGAACTACTGACACCAATGCTCTTCAAACTATTCTATAAAATAGAAAGAGAAGGAATGCTTCCAAATTCATTCTATTAAGACAGTAGTATGTTGACATGAAAACCAGATACAGACACAACAAAAAAAGAAAACTATATGCCAATTTCCCTGATGAGCACAGACACAAAAATTCTCAATAATCAAGTTGATTTCACTCCAGAGATGCAAGGATGGTTCAACGTATACAAATCAATAAATGTAATGTAGCACATAAATAACATCAGGGACAGAAATCATATGATCATCTCAGTAGATGCAGAAAGGGTCTTTTACAAAGTTCAGTAATTCTTTATGATAAAAAGCCCTGAAGAAACTAGGAATAGAAGGACTATGTCTCAATATAATAAAGGGTATATATGACAAACCTATAGGCAACATTATATTAAATGGGAAACATTTAATGGGAAAGTATTTCTTCTAAAATCAGGAACATCAATATAGTGCTTGTATCCTTAGCCAGAGCAATAAGACAAGAGAACTAAAAGAGATACAAATAAGAAAGAAAGAAGTCAAATTACCCTATTGGCAGATAATATAATTCTATATTCAAAAGGCCCTAAAGACTCCAACAGAACACTCATACTTTCAGTAAAGTAGCAGGATACAAAGTCCAAACATAACAAAAGTAGCAGCTTTTCTACACCAATAATTAATATGATTGAGAAAAAGGATTGGGAAAAAAATACCATTCACAATACCCATCCCAAAATTAAAATACCTAGAAATAAGGCTAGTGAAGGAGGTAAAAGACTTCTATGATGAAAACTATAACACAATGAAGGAAGAAATTGAAGGAGATACTAGAAGACGGAATGACCTCCCATGTGCATGGATCATCAAAATATTATTAAAAATGGCTATATTGCCAAAAGCAATCTACAAACTTAATTTAATCTCCACCAAAATTTCAATGATATTCTTCACAGAAAGAATAAAAACAAGCCTAAAATTCATATGGAAGCATAAAAGACCCACATATAGCCAAAATAATCCTGAGCAGAAAGAACAATGTAGGACGTATCACACTTATCTGATTTCAAATTATACAACAGAGCCATAGTGACAGCATGATACTCACAGAAAAACAGACATGTAGACCAATGGAACATAATGCATAACCCAGAGATAGACCCACATCACCACAGATAACTGAATTCCAGCAAAGGTGCTAAGAAAATCAGATATCCATATGCAGAAAACTGCCACTAGCTCACTCTCTCCCCTATAGAAAAATCAACTCAAAATAGATGAAAGACTTTAAATTTTGAAACTACTAGAGGAAAACATGGAGAAAGCACGTCAAATATAAGCATAGGCAAGGACTTTCTGATTATGACTCCAATAGCTCATAAAGTAATAGCAAGAATTGACTAGTGGGATTTTGTGAAGTTAAAAGGCTTCTGCACAGCAAAGGAAACAAGAGAGTGAAGAGATAGCTTACAGAATGGGAGAAAATCCTTGCCATCTATACGTTTGATTGTTGTTGTTGTTGTTAGGTGCTGTCAAGTCGGTAACCGACTCATAGCGACCCTCATAAGGTTTTCAATGGCTGAGTGTTTCGGGATTGCCTTGGGAGTGGATTGCCAGGTCCTTCTCCCATTTTGCGGTGCTGGGAATTGAACTCGGGACCTCAGAGACTGCAGAGCAGTGCTCTACCAACTGAGCTAAATCCCAGCCCATACATTTGATAGGGGATTAATATCCAGAATATATAAAGAACTCAAAAAATCAAACACCAAAACAAACCCACAAATAATCCAATCAATAAATGGGCAAGTGAATTGAACAGTTCTGAAAGGAAGTAGTACAGATGGCCAATAAACATATGAAAAATGTTCTTCAATATCCTTAACTGTCAGGAAAATGTAAATCAAAACTAAACTGAGGCTACATCTCGCACCAATCAGGATGGCTAGCATCAAGAAAACAATCAACAACAAATGCCGGTAAGGATACAGAGGTGTCGGGGAGGGGGCTAGAAACACTTATTCACTCCTGGTAGCAAAGTAAGTTAGCCCAGCCACTATGGAAATTGATAGGAAGTTCCTTTAAACACTAAAAATAGAACTATCATAAGATCCAGCTATACCACTTTTGAGTATATACCTGAAGGAGTCTAAGTCAACATACCACAGAGACACCCTCACGTGCACAACAGCTGAGACAAAGAATCAGCCCAAGCATCCACTGATGGACAAACAGATAAAGAAAATGCCAGATATATGTATGCATGCATATACATATATGCACTTACATACATGCATACATATACACACAGAATGGAGTATTATTCAGCCATAAAGAAGAGCAAAGTTATATCTTCTGCAGGAAAATGGATGGATCCATTTATAGATCATGTGAAGTAAAATAAACCAGACCCAGAAAGACAAATATGTGGAATCTAGATTTTAAAAAAATTCACACATGACATGAAAGTAGAAGGGGAACTGTTTGTGGGGAAGAAGGGGACCAGCAAGTGGGGGGTGAGGGACAAGAGAGGGTAAGGTGGTTGAATATGAGCAAATTACATCATATACATGTATGAAAATGTCATATTAAAACTCATTATTTTGTACACTAAAAATGAAAGAAAAGGAGAAAGGAAGGAAGGGAAAGGAAGGAGAAGGGAGGGAGGGAGACAGGCAGGGAGGGAAAGAGAGAGAGAGAAGGAAGGACAGAGGGAAGGAAGGAGAAAAGAAAAAAGAAAGGAAGAAAGGAAAGTTTGTATCATGAGTGGATATTGGATTTTGCAAAATGTTTTCTTTTGTACCTAGTAAATATATCACATTTTTAATTAATATGCAGTATTATAGTAATTGGTTTGGGAATGTTAAATCAAAAAGTCAAACAAAAAATGCTGGCAAGGATGTGGGGAAATATATAAGGGGGAAAGCCCTTATATACTGTTGGTCAGAATGTAAATTAGTGCAGCCACTATGGAAAACAGTATGGAGGCTCCTCAAAAAACTAAAAACGGAAGTCACATATCTCCTAGCTATACACTCCTAAGCTATACACTCCTATAAACACAAAGGGATGTACGTAGGTCAGCACAGAACAGAGATGGCTGCACCCTGTGTTCACTGCAGAGCTATTCACAACAGCCAAGTTACAGAAACAGCCAAGAGGCCCATCAGCAGATGAATGGACATTCAGCCAAAAAGAACAACAAAACTGTCACTTGCAGGAAAGTATGTGGAACTAGAGATTATCATGTCAAACAAAACAAACCAGATCCAGAAAGACAAGCACTGCCTGTTATAATCTCATCTGTGGAAGCTAGGAAAAATAAACCCATGAAAGCAAAAAAGGGACTATGATGGAGAGAAAAGGGCTCATGAGGAGGAGGAGGATGGGAGGAAAAGACAGGGTGTAGGGGTGATTATGATCAAAGTGTGTTACATGCATGAGTGAGAATGTCAGTGAACCCCATCTGTGGGGTGTCGCCCTGTTGCTGGACTCGCTCTGGCCATTGGCCACTGGTCAGGAATAGGATCCAGCCACCAAAGGCCCGCTGTCTGGTAAGGGTGAGCCGAGCACTGGAGAGCCACACCACCAGGAAAGGAGACTTATGCCCATGGCTACTCTGAGAAGCCTTGAGAAAGGCAGGCTCAGAGATTTATGCCCATGGTGGCTCCTTGCTTCTTTTCTCCAGTGATGACGTCAACTCCAAGTGCTTAGCTCAGCACAACTCTTTATTGCCTCATCTGTCCTGGTTGATAGAATGGACCCTGAATACTCCATGTTCAGTCCTTGTATTCCCTAACCTGGCCAATCAGAGACTGCCATGCAATGTCAGGTGATCAGGGCTTAGCCTATCAGGGGGAGATGCAAATGAGGCATCCAAAAAGGAACCAATCAGGGAATGCCCCTTAATGGCCCAATGGGGAGCCTTCGGGTAATTGAGAAGTAGCCAATCAGGTGTCGAGGGGTCTGAGGAGTGGAATTGGATGCCACTGCCAGCTTGCTGAGCTCGATGCCCAGAAGTTCCTGGATTAGAGCAGAAGTTACTGCCCTGGGAACAAGTTTCAGACCTCCAGGCGGGCCAGATGGGCCTTGAGGTGAACTGCCTCTCTAGGCAGTGCCATACACCCATCATTTTGTACACTTAATATACATGAATAAAAATGTTAATAAGTAATTAAACTTCATGTGCAGTGTAGAAAGACTTTCTCAACTTATCCCCAATTCAAACTACACTTTCCCTGTGTACATTCCCTGAATGAGACCTATCAAGTCAGGTCCGACTCATAGCAACCCTCATAGGGTCTTCAATGGCTGATTGTTTGGGGATTGTTTTTTAGGAGTGGGCTGCCAAGTCCTTCTCCCATTTTTGCAGTGCTGGGGATCGAAGCTGGGTCCTCAGAAAGTACAGAACAGCATTCTACCAACTGAGCTAAACCCCACAAAAGTAAAATTGATGCATCAGAAAAGTCTGTAAATATTTAAAAGAAACAGCAAGTTACATTTTGAATTTAATCCTCATAAATTACCTGAAGCGCGAAAGCAACAATACTGTGCTTAAAGGAGGCTCTGAGTTAGAAATGAGGCAGTGCTGGGCAGGGTGTGTGGGGAGAGGCTGAGAGGTCAGACACTGTTGGGCAATTCTCTTCCTCACTGGCAAGGACCTGACTCAGCCTCAGTGAGCTGAAGGACCAAGTGTGAAGAGAGCCAGGTGGCCGTGGGTGAAGGGGAAGCAGAAGAGACACTGCAGGAAAAATAAAGTTAAGCCTCTGGGTGGACACCAGTGGGAGCTCCCCTTCTACATGTTTCTAGATCACTATAAGATTTGTTGTTCTCAGTCAACCATCAAGTCAACTCCGACTCACAGCAACCCAGTGTAGAACAGAATGAAACTCTCCCAACGCTGCGCCATGCCCGGCACTATGTCAGCGCTGCTTCTCTGCTATTCATAGGGTTTTCAATGGCTGGTTGTTTCGGGAGTGGGTTGCCAGGTCCTTCTCCCATATTTGCGGTGCTGGGAATTGAACCCAGGGCCTCAGAGAGCACAGTTCTACCAACTGAGCTAAACCAACTGAGTAACACAAAAACAGAAGACCCCACGGACCCCTGCCATCCACCCAGTCAGTGACTCAGGCTAAAACGGGGACTCCCTTCCTCCCTTCCTGGGTGCCTATAGACCAGCTCACTGCTGCCTGCACCCCTTCTCCATCCCTTCCACATACAGTTTCTGGGAGTTAGCCAACATCTTTCTCAGGTCCCCTGAATTCCAGGTCTGGCCACACAAGTGCCACACTCCAGATGGTAGAGGAACGTGCTTCAGACAGAACAAGAGAGGGATTAGGAGGACAGGAGCCGGGTCATGTGCGTGGGTTCAACTTCCAGCTCGGCCACTTACTGGTTGTGTGATTTAAGGAGAGCTCCTCAACCTCTCCATGCCTCAGTTCCATCACTGATAGGTGGAATAATAATAGTACCAATGTCATCGGCCTGCAGCCATGGCCCTGTGGCATCCAATCCCATCAGATCTCGGAAGCTAAGCAGGGCCAGGCCTAGTTAGTTCTTGGATGGGAGACCGCCTGGGAACACCAGGTGCTGTAGGCTTGGGAGATGGACCCGACAACCCACTCCTAAAAAACAATCAGCCATTGAAAACCCTATGAATAGCAGAGAAGCACTGACAATAGTGTTGCACCTGTTGTATGTAGGGTCGCTATGAGTTGGATACTGACTCAACAGCACCTAACAACAACAACTTCGGGGTTTTGTGAGGATTAAATAAATTGAATACGTAAAAGCACTGTCCTGGCAGGATGTAAGCCCTCTGTGTTTGTTGCTGCTGCTGTTATTACCATCATCCGAGTTGAGGCTATTCTGAGATGCGTTTCAGAAGGGTTTCATTCCCAGCCCTGCCTCCAGCTTCCTCATCTTCACCTGTAGGAGAATGAGATCCTCTCTCAGCTTTTCCCTCACAAAAAAGACAAACATTGTCAGACGCCTCTCTCTCTCCCATGTCACAGTCTGAACTGAATTTCTTTTCTGCCTTCAAGGTCGCAGCTACCCTCCCTCACCCAATGTCTAGGACGTGGCGCCATGTCAGATCCAGTAAAGACAGTAATTAAGTAAGAGAGGTGTATGCACACCCCTCAGTCTAGATTCCTTAAAAGGCAAACTTCAGTCTCAAGAAAAGGGAAGGCAGGCATAATATTGTGGCACGCCCTGGGCTAATAATAACCAGTGAGGAAAACAGGCAGGTAGAGAAGGTGGAAGGAATGTCAGCGCTGGCCACGGCGTGGTACGCCCACATTCTGTGTCAATGCAGGCTATGGGAGAAAGCACTCAGCTGCCCGATTACAACAGGTGAAGGTTTTACTCTTAAGACCCAGCGACCAGCCAGGTGCAGTGGCTCACACCTGGACTCCCAGAGGCTTAGGAAGCAGAGGCAGGAGGAGCAAGTGTCTGAAGCCAGAGGCAGCCTGTGCAATTTAGCAAAGACTGAGGTGATCCAAGATTTTGCTTTACTTGGTTCTACAATCAACACCCAAGGCAGCAGCAGTCAAAAAATCAAAAGACGTATTGCACTGGGAAAAGGTGTTGCAAAAGATCCCTTTAAAGTGTTGAAAAGTAAAGATGTCACGCTGAAGACGAAGGTGTGCCTGACTCATGCCATGGTATTTTCAGTCACATTCTATGGTTCTCAAAGTTGGACAGTGAATAAGGGAGAGAGGAGAAGAATTGATGCTTTTGAATTATGGTGCTGGAGATGAATATTGAATATACCATAAACTGCAAAAAGAACCAACAGATCAATCCTAGAAAAAGCATAACCAGTGTGCTTCCTGGAAGCAAGTATGGCTGGACTGCATCTTATACCTTTTGGACATGTAGTCAGGAGGGACCAATCCCTGGAGAAAGATATCATGTTAGCGAGAGTGGCAGGTCAATGAAAAAATGGAAAACCCTCCACCAGATGGATTGACACAGTGTCTGCAACAACAGGCTTAAACATAAAAAAGATCGTGTGCCTGGCACAGGGTTGGGGAGTGCTTCGTTCTGTTGTACCTAGGGTCACTATGAGGCGGATCTGACTCAATGGCACCTAATAACAACAGTCTCGAGATAAAATCATTTTTCAAACATAGACCAGGTGTGCAGGTCAGTGGTAGGGCATTTGCAAAGTATGCCTGAGTCCCTGGGTTCAACCTCCAAACACTGGGGCAAAAAAAAAAAAAAAAAAAAAAAGACACAGTGATCAAAATTTCAGAGCGGGGTGACCATGGTAGATTTTGCGATTGTCACCACATTCTGGGTCATGAGTACAGGGGCCATGACTCAAACCCAGGCAGTCTGGCTCCCCAGCTGTGCCCTGGCGACCCTCGTATTCCTTGCATCTCAGTGCTGCTTACTCAGGAAGCCTCCGGTCTGCGTGCTAATCAGTGGTACAGACACAGACAAAAACCTTCCCTACCTGGAGAAGGCCTGCAGCTGTAGCCCTGTGGCATCCGATCCCATCAGATCTCAGAAGCTAAGCAGGGTCAGGCCTGGTTAGTACCTGGCTGGGAGACCACCTGGGAACACCAGATGCTGCAGGCTTGGGAGAAGGACCCGGCAACCCCCTCCCAAAAATCAATCAGCCATTGAAAACCCTATGAACAGCAGAGAAGCACTGACAATAGTGCTTCCCCTGTTGTACAGAGGGTCGCTATGAGTCGGATACCGACTCGACAGCACCTAACAACAACATAACAACAACCCGGAGAAAACCGAACGCACACACTGTCACTGGAGCAAAAGGAAGTCCAGAAAGCAAAACATAAAGGTGGTTCATAGAACTTCCCTCAACTTGGTATTTCCTTTCCACTTTGATCTGTGGAAGTCTACGTCTGGAGAGAAAGGGAAGGGGGATTTCATATGTTGTTGCTGCTGCTGTTGTTATTGTTGTTAGGCGCCCTTGAGTCAGTGTCCAACTCATAGCAACCCTATGTACAATAGGCGAAACATTATTGTCGGTGCTTCTGTGTTATTCATAGGGTTTTCAATGGCGGATTGGTTTTTGGGAGTGGGTTGCCAGGTCCTTTTCCCATTAAATCTTTTGTTGTTGTTAGGTGCCATCCAGTCTGTGTCCGACTCATAGTGACCCTCACAGGGTTTTCAATGGCTGAGTGTTTCAGGATTGCCTCAGGAGTAGATTGCCACGTCCTTCTCCCATTTCTGCAGGGCTGGGAATCGACCTTGGGACCTCAGAGACTGCAGAGTGGTGTTCTACCAACTGAGCTAAATCCCAGCTTAAATCTGTTAGAAGGAAAATATGTTTTCTGGGTCCAGTGGGAAGGGATTGTGAGAGTGGAGGGTTGACTAAAAGAAGTAAAACGTGAGATATGCAAACATCCAGCAGCTGGAGGATGTCTGCAACCCCGTGTTAATTAACAAGAGCTCTACTTGGGGTGAGGAAGAGGCCACACATGGGCATATTTGGGGGGCACTTCATGTTATTAACCATCCCCACTACCTTCCCCTGCATCAACCATGCATCTTATTAGACCCTTCTTTTCTGGGATTTTTTTTTTTTTTTTTTTTTTTTTGGTAGTACTGAGGGTTGGACCCAGGGCCTCACACTTGCATGCTCTGCAAGTGCTGGACCACTGAGCTGCGCCCCCAGCCCATTTTTTACTTTTTGAGACAGGGTCTCGCTAAGTTACACAGACTGCCTCTGGTCTTGAACTGGGGATCCTCCTGCCTCTGCCTCCCGAGCCACTGGGATTATAGGCGTGCGCCACCGCGCCCAGTGTTTTTTCTGGGAAATTTTTAAAAAGGAACAGTAAATTTTACTGTCATATATATAAAATAATGATGGTTAGCTAAAACTTCTGTGTCTACAATGTGTGGGCCTTGCGTTCGGTGCTTTAACATATGATCTTTCTTAATCATCACAAAACCCAGTGAAGCAGGGACTGTGATTAGCTCCACATTAACAGCTCAGGAGGCTGAGAGGGGAGGGAGGTTAATAACTTGCCCATGACATGGGTAGTGGGGGTGGAGGTACTTTAGCATGGGAATATCAGGTCACACCCACTCAGTGTGCCTGGCGCTTGTGGAAAGACAGAGGCGGGAGGGAACACAAGCACTATCCGCTGGCAAGATTCTGCTCCTGGTCTTCATCCACCACAGTCTCTCTCTCTCTCAATATCACACCTCTGCCCTTTGCTACGTGTAGCCTTTCGCTCGCCAGACCCATCGATGCTCACTGTTTCAGCCCACTCCAAAACAATCAGCCATCGAAAACCCTGTGAATAGCAGAGACGCACTGACAGAGCGCTGGGCATGGCACAGTGTCAGGGAGTGTTTCATTCTGTTGTACCCTGGGTCGCTTTGAGTCGGGCCGGACTCCAAGGCACCTAACAACAACAACAACAACCCACAGCAGGAGAACCTCAGTCACCACTGGCTTTGTTAGGTATTCCAACCCTGGTCCCCTCAAAAATAAGAAGCCACCGCTTGCTGAGGACCCACTGTGTGCTAGATTCAATCAATCCTTATTATCATCCCTTTGAGACATGTACTATCATTGTCCTCACTTTAGGGATTGAAAGATTGGCCCAGAGAAGTTAAATGACTTGCCCAAAGTCACACAGCTAATAAACAGTGAGCTCTTAGTCACCGGGCTACCTTCAAAACCAGGCAAACTACTGTTAACAGCATCTATTCCCCCTCTTCTCCTTCCCATTACCCCTTTCCTCCTGCCCCCGCTTCACATCAAATAGTGCTAGGAGATTACAGCACATCTCTCACCAACTCCATGCTGCCATGCTGCCCTACAAATGAAGGTCAAACATGATCCAAAGGCAGAGGTAGTACAAAGCCAGCAGTTTGTAAAGCGGGTTTTATCATGCGGCAACACGCCTGGACCAACTTTCCACCCAGGGGCCTAAATTCTTCTGCTGACCTAACAACCAATGTGATCCATGCCCCACTGAGAGAAGGGCTCAGGACCCTCCCATTGCCCAACCTACATACATGTATTCAGGTCTGCTGTAGTCAGGTGCCATCTAGTTGATGCCCGACCCACAGCAACCCTACGTACAACAGGCAAAACAGTACTGTTAGTGTTTCTCTACTATTCATCAGGTTTTCAGGGGTGGATTGTTTTTTGGGAGTGGGCTGCCGGGTCCTTCTCCCAAGTCTACAGCACCTGGTGTTCCCAGGCGGTCTCCTACCCAAGGACTAACCAGGCCCGACCCTGCTGAGCTTCCGAGATCTGATGGGATTGGATGCCACAGTGGTATGGCTACAGGCGTATTAAGGTCTAGCACCTACCAAAAAGCTCCCACATTCCTCTGAGATAAGCAGTTTTCCTGTGAAGATCCAAGAGCTTCATAATTCCAGAAATGCAGAGGGCCAGCTGTGCAAGATGCTTAAGATAACTGGAGTGGGCCCCGAACTCCCCAGCCACCCCAGGAAATTTTATCATCTTGTCCCCTTCACTTTCATAGCTAGAAATTGAATCAGGGGGACAAGATCAGATTTCTAATTTGAAATCTTAGACATGTCATGTCATTGTTAATGGCTTGGTAAAAAGAAGCTTATTACAGACCTCAGCTCATCTAAATTAAAACACAAAACCTAAAAATTAAGCAGAAAATCCTTAATCTCTCAGGTCTGCACAACCACAGATAAATCATAGCAGTGAGAGTACTCTGCTCCTTCGGGCTCTGCTATGCCTGCAAACATTGCAAGAATTTTATGAAAGACGAGAGCTGGGAGAGGGGAGAGAATGAAACAAAGCCAGACCCACCGGGTCCTGACTTTTAGACTTGGACCACCTGTATCCATGGCAACTGTTTGTGGCCACTTTGAGCTACTAGTCAGGGGAGATTCTTCCTCCACGGGTGGCCGCTTCCATCTGCCGCCTGATGCACAGCTCAGCTTCCTCTGGCACGGCAGCTGCCAGCTTCATGTCTTCTTTTAAGACCACATGGACCGAAGGCTGACACAACCAGTCAGCGGCACGTTCAATGTGTCAGGAGCCTCTCCCACGAGGGACTAAAACCTTCTGTCCCATCAGTTTTAAACCACATTCAATGTGGATTTTCTAGGTCAGGTTGTTGTCATTTTGTTGTCAGGGGCCATCAAATCAGATCTGACTCACAGTGACCCTATGACAATAGAACGAAACACTCCCCAGGACTGTGCCATGCACACGATCTTTTTATGTTTGAGCCCAATGTTGCAGCCACTGTGTTTTTTCCCATTTTGAGTCATGCCACATCAGCAAAAGGAAGTCCCAGGGAGTTCAGTCCATTCCCATCATCAATGTTGACTCTTCTTTGAGGAGGTGACTCTTCCCTGGTTGTTTCTTGAATGCCTTCCAGCCTGGGGAGATCATTTTCTGGCACTGTATCTGACAGTGCTTCCCTGCTATTCATACGGTTTTCAATGGCTAATTGTTTAGTGAGTGGGCTTCTGGGTCCTTCTCCCTACTCTGTCTTAGTCTGGAAGCTCAGCTGAAACCTGTCCACCATGGGTGACCCTGCTGGTATCTGGGACATTGCTGGCACAGCTTCCCACATCACAGCAACTCGCAAGCCCCCACAGCACAACAAGCTCACAGACACGTGCAGGAGGTCAGGTAACCATTAAAAAATCTCTGGTGATTGTTTCCAATATCTTTGCTCTACCTGCCCTTTGTATCACTGTATGAGTGGCTAAGATGGTCCAGCAGAATCACTTGCAGTACCAGCTCTGGCATGCACTCACGACTAAACTCTTCCTAGACCGAAATCCAGGAAGAGGGAGCCTTTCCTTGTCCACAGTGACAGCTCAATAGATGGCCTGGATGTGCTGATGTAAAGTTAGCTGTTAGACATTGCAAACGCAAAACTTGTTTCCCCTTAACATATGTTCTTAAAATGTTAAAGAACGGGTCCAGCCGGGCATGGTGGTGCACGTTTGTAATCCCAGCGGCTCGGGAGGCAGAGGCAGGAGGATCGCAAGTTCGAGACCAGAGGCAGCCTGCATAATTTAGCGAGACCCTGTCTCAAAAAAAAAGTCCAGGATGAGGATTATACTATCCAACATTCAGCCTGCAGCCTTAGCCCTGTGGCATCCGATCCCGTCAGATCTCGGAAGCTAAGCAGGGTCGGGCCTGGTTAGTACTTGGATGGGAAACCGCCTGGGAACACCAGATACTGCAGGCTTGGGAGAAGGACCTGGCAACCCGCTCCCATTAACCAATCTGCCATTGAAAGCCCTATGAACAGCAGAGAAGCACTGACAGTAGTGTTTCGCCTGTTGTATGTAGGGTCGCTATGAGTCAGATACTGACTCGACGGCACCTAACAACAACAACAACCCAACATTGAACATAAAATATAGTAAACCTCCTTCTAAGGATGAGCGAGCACCTACTAATAACACACAAGATAAGCTATAGTGATTTTTATTCTTTTTTAACTAAAAAAAAAAAAAAACTACTTCTGATCTTTCATGATAGCTCAGAGAAAGCTTCCATTCTGACATTCAGCTACTTAATAGAGAATGGTCATCACATACAGACACCCAAGTTTTCCTAAACATAATTGGAAAACCCATCAAGAAACTTCAAATAAAAATATGGAGGGAAAATCTACGGCTTGATATGTGAGAGAAGGTAGGATGGAAGACCGGGTGAGCCTCAGGAGACCCTGTAAGTTACTTCACCACATGCCCTTGTCAGCTCCTTCACAACCCCGTCCCTCCCCGGGGCCACCTCAGAGCTTCCTCCTCAGATTACACGCTCAGTCTTACTCTCTTGCCCGCGTTTGTCTTCAAACTTTAATTGAGACACAGGAGAAAGTGTTTCAGCAGACTGGTGACTAAATTATTTGAATCTAGTTCTAATCAAGACAGTGACAAAAATCTCAGCACACACATCCCTCCCCCCTTTGTGCTTTGTATAGAACCCAGACTCTTTCTTGGACAAAAAGTAAACTAAGGACAATCACTCAGCTATTCTGGGTGAGAAATGTAGTCAACTGTCTAAGCCACCTCTTGTGACAATCAATGGCTGAGCATTTATGCACAAGGAGCCTGGAGTTGGCCTGTCTACTGAAGCCATAGTTTTACTATGTTGGCCAACACTGCTGCGACTCCCATGGAGACTGTGCCTCCCAGGAATCCATTAGGGCAGGTGTTCACACCACGGAGGCAAAAGAGCTACTCGAGGCTCCCACCAGACACTGGTGGCATTGCCCCCAGATCATGCTGCATTCTGACCTATTAATTCCGGAAAGTACTTTCATGAGTAGGTTAAAAGTTAGCAGAGCTTCCGATCAGGTTCTCCTGTTAAACCAAAGCCACTCCCTGGTCTTCTGTTTAGAGAGAGCCCATCTGCTAGCATTTCCCAATCTTGTCATTAAAACAGGGTAACCTGGTACTCCCTGAAATAATAAAGGATAAATCAAAGCAATTGCTGAATAGTCCTAGTAGTAACCATATGCATTTCCAAACCCTCAGAAGCAAGCTAGATGAAAATTAAAATGCACTTAAAGAGGCTTAGATAAATTCAGTACCTATAGTAAGTCACTATGGAAAACCAGCCTGCAGCCATAGCCCTGTGGCATCCAATCCTGTCTGATCCCAGAAGCTAAGCAGGGTCAGGCCTGGTTAGTACTTGGATGGGAGACCGCCTGGGAACACCAGGTGCTGTAGGCTTGGGAGAAGGACCTGGCAACCCACTCCCAAAAATCAATCCGCCATTGAAAACTCTATGAACAACAGAGAAGCACTGACAATAGTGTTTCACCTGTTGTACATAGGGTCGCTATGAGTTGGATACCGACTCCACGGCACCTAACAACAACAACTAATATGGAAAACCAGAGAGTTGAATGCTGTGTACCGCCTTTGAAATAGCTACGTTAGATAAGGCAGTATTCACTGAGCTCTTCCCCTCTCTCTCTTGGGTCTTCTGTCTACAGAGATGATTGTAAGACTGGATGAATGACTTGAATGAGGTAGAATGGCTACTCTGAGTGGGGCCAGAGCTAGGGTGAGGTACACAGGGTAGCCAGAGAGAAACATTTTCCCACGCTTGAACCAGTGCCGGCTCTGAGATTCTTACGCTAGGTTTGCAATTGCAAAGCAAGCCTGCCTGTTGTCACACACTGGAATTCATAAGAAAAACACACCAGCCAGCAAGTCTCTCTGACATACAACAATCAGAAATGGCAGGGGGACCAGGGATCTTTTGGAACAAAAATCCCAGGTCAACCACAGTCATGGGACAAAAATTAGAACACAGGAGAACTCAGAAAGGGCATCTGCAACCAAGCAAAGGAATAACAAAGAGGTGAAAGCTAAAGTTTGCAAAGATCTGCTACTCGCCAGCTGCTCTAAATGCATTAGCTGACTTAACCTTCAGAACAACTCTTAGAGACCGATGTTATCATTACCATTGTTAATGACTACAGAAGAGATAAGAAAACTGAAACAGAAAGATTTAGGAAAACATCCCAGATCCCATCATAGAACGAGTACCCAGAAACACTGGCCAATGCTATTACCATGAGTCTATTTTTTAAAATTAAGTCCCACACACATCTGTCATTTTCCAGGAAGACAACAAAATAATCAGTACATAGCAGCACATCGTTAGTAAAAAAAAAAAAACAACAACAACAACAACAAAAAAAAAACACTGCAGACATAAACCTTTGTGCACTGGCACACAGAAGCCCTCTTGTCTCACCTATCTTCATTGTTGTTGTTAGGTGCTGTAGAGTAGGTGTCTGACTCATAGCAACCCAATGTACAACAGGTGAAACACTATTGTCAGTGTTTCTCTGCTATTCATAGGGTTTTCAATGTCTGATTTTTTGGGGGGAGTGGACTGCCAGGTCCTTCTCCCAAGCCTACAGCACCTGGTGTTCCCAGGCCGTCTCCCACCCAAGGACTAACCAGGTCTGAACCCTGCTTAACTTCTGAGATCTGCTGAATTCTGTGCCACAGTAGTGTGGCCACAGGCCGCTATTTTCATAGCTCGATGACAATGCCCAGAGGCACAGGAGCATGGACTGTTGTCCTATCTGTTGACCCGTGCAAGGGAATGAGGACGGGAAAAGCCAAATGTGGCCTGAGCGCGGGGCACAGGAGACATGGCAGCCCAGTTCTCTGAAGCCAGATAAGCCACGGTGCCTCCCCCTGGACCCCGCTGCAGGCCCCGAGCCACTGACCTCCACATCCCGGTGAAGCCATACATGGTGCTCACGCAGCGCGGCAGGGGTGGCGGCCTGAGTCCATCCAGGCGCAGGAGCAGGGCAGGGACGCCAAAGAGCACCAGGTACTTCACGTAGAAGAAGAGCACGTGCGCCAGCGCCAGGCCTCCTGCAGGGCGAGAGACGCGTCAGCCAAGCCCACAAGAGGGTACACCCCAGGTACCCCCGCCATCCACCAACTCACACTCAAAACGGCAGCCAGCGCTGCTTCAGTCAGTGCAACTTCCAGGCTAAGAAGTACTAAAACCTCTTTCATTACTCACGGGCACAGGACCTCTTAGCAGTCAGGCTTTTTTACACGTGCTAGGAAAGGGGAGACCTCAAATTATAGGTTGCCTTTAAAAACTACTAGAAGGAAGCCAGGTGCAGTGGCACACACCTGTAATCCCAGCGGCTCGGGAGGAGGAGGCAGGAGGATTGCAAGTTCGAGGCCAGAGGCAGTCTGTGTAACTTGGCCAGACCCTGTCTCAAAAAGTAAAAAAATTGGGCTGGGGGCGCAGCTCAGGGGTCCAGCACTTGCAGAGGATGCAAGCGCAAGGCCCTGGGTTCAACCCCCAGCACTGAAAAAAAGAAAAAAAAACTACGAGAAGGAAGCCAGGTGCCATAGCTTCCTTCTGGGGTGATACCTGCAATCCCAGTGACCCGGGAGGCTGGGGCAAGAGGATCACAAGGTCAAGGCCAGAGGCAGCCTGAGCAACTTGCCAAGACCCTCCCTGTCTCAAACCAAAAATGAATCAATAAAAAAGAGGCTGGAAGAGCGGCTCCGTGGCAGAGCGCCTTCTCGGCATGTGCAAGGCCTCGCGTTCACCGCCCGGAGTGGACACCACCTGAAGGGGGGAAATCCCTCCCAAATCCTGGCAAAACCTGCAGCAGCTCCCACCCACCAGGAAGGCTGGAACCAGAAAGACAGACAGGTGCTGGCGAAGAGGTGGGGAAATCAGGGTGTACAGTAGGTGGGGATGTAACATAGTGCAGCTGCTGTGGAAAACAGTCTGACAGATCTTCACCTGACCCAGGAATTCTCTTTGGTATACGCCTAAGAGAAAGGCAGGCGTATCCACACAGGAACCACACCAGGTATCATTATCGTTACCATTGTTAATGACTACGGAAGAGCTAAGAAAGCTGAAACAGAAAGATTTAAGAAAACATCCCGGATCTCATCAGAGAACAAGTACCCAGCAACACTGGCCAATGCTATTACCACGAGTCTATTTTTTAAAATTAAGCCCCACACACATCTGTCATTTTCCAGGAAGACAGCAACAAAATTAGTACATAGCAGCACATCTTTAGTTCATCAGACAGTCAAAGCAGCATTACTCATAATAGCAAAAAGACGGAAACAATCCGAATAGCCATTGACACACAGATAATTTATGGCACATGCACACATTGATAAATAGGTAAATATATCCATCTTGTTGTTAGGTGCTGTTGGGTCAGATCTGACTCACAGTGACCCTAAGTACAACCCAACACTGTGATACACACGATCTTTCTATGTCTGAACCCAGTGTTGCAGCTAGGTTGAGCCACTATGTATCTTCTCATTATGAGTTGTGCCATACCAGCAAAAGGAAGCCCCAGGGGCTTCACTCCCTTTCTGTCATTAAGGGCAACTCTACTTTGAGGGCTGAGGTTTAGCTCTGTAGGTAGAGTGCTACTCTGTGCTCTCTGAGGCCCTGGGATCAAATCCCAGCATTGCAAGAATGGGAGAAGAACCTAGCAGCCCACCCCTGCCATTGAAAACTATATGAATGCCATAGAAGCAGCGACATAGTGCCGGGCATGGTACAGTGTCAGGGAGAGTTTGTTTTGTTGTACAGAAGGTTTCTATGAGTTGGACCTGACCCAGTGGCACCTAGCTACCACCACCACCACCACCAAGAGGTACTAGCAGAAAATATTACTGTCTGACCTCCTCAGCATTACAGGAAAAAGGTCACTACCATGGAGCGTGTGGCTGTAAATGGTAGCCCCGTGCCAGAGACACACAGAAGCAATTTTCTGAATATACAATGTGGGCAATGGCAGTGGATTCAAGTGTGAAAGCCGTGTGTCCTACAATGAGGACCTCAGCAATCACTGAGTCTCGTTTCCATTCAGAAGTGATCGGCCAGGTGCCTCAGACTTTTGGGAACCTGACCACAGTCGTCCCTGCGGGGAAGGCTCGGCATCTACTTTTAGCATGCTTGGATATGTCTAATAAAAGTCCGGGGAAAGCTGATGTGTGTGAATACGTACACGTGTGTGTATTTGCGCTTGTGCACACACGCCACACCCGCATGAAGAAGTAACATATACAACGTGTGATCCACAGGTGGTGAAGCCGGACGCAGTGGCACACACCTGGAATCCCAGCGATTTGGGAGGCTGAGGCAGGAGGACCAGGAGTTCCAGGCCAGAAGCAGCTGGTGTAACTTAGGGAGACCCTGATGCAAAATGTTGTTGTTGTTAGGTGCCGTCGAGTCAGTATCTGACTCATAGCGACTCTCATAGGGTTTTCAATGGCTGACTGTTTCAGGATTGCCTTGGGAGTGGATTGCCAGGACCTTCTCCCATTTTTGCGGTGCTGGGAATTGAACTTGGGACCTCAGAGACTGCAGCGCAGCGCTCTACCAACTGAGCTAAATCCCAGCCCTGACGCAAAATAAAAAAAAATAAAAATGGGCTGGGGGTGCAACCCCATGGTAGAGCGCTCGCAAAGTGTATGAGGACTTGGGTTCAACCTGTAAGTACAAGAAAGAAAGAAGAAAGAAAAGAAAAGAAAAAAAGGAAAGGAAAAGAGGAAGGGAGGAAGGAAAGGAAAGGAAGAAAGGAAGGAATGGAAGAAGGGAGGGAGAGAAAGAAAGAAAAAAAAGAGAGGGAGGGAGGGAAGGAGAGAGGGAAGAAGGGAGGAAGAAAGAAAGAAAAAGAAAGAAAGAAAGAAAGAAAGAAAGAAAGAAAGAAAGGCAAGCTACAGAAATGTTTACATGTTAAAAAATTTATTACAGTAAAAATTTATTACAGAAGGGCTTCAGAAAGTGGCAAGCCAGGGGGAATCTTTTGAGGGGTTTAATGGCAATGTGTGTTTTACTGTAATTTTTAAAAAATCATCACCATGTTCTTTTTATCATACCTCGTACTGCTAGCAATATCATCTTAAGCGCACATGGGGGGGGCAGAACGAAAGGGTTAAATTGAAAGGCAGGGCCTGGGGACGGGAGATGGAGAAGGTAAACATTCCCAAGGGAACAGCTGCACACCTGTGTTTGACTAAGCTACTAAGAGATCGGCAAGCTTCCTTTCTCAAGGAGGATTCCACTTTCAACATGTGGCAAGTCCAACAATCGCTGATCCATTGGTCTTTAGGTTAAAACCAGGGAGTAACTGCCCCTTCGATCTTACTGGGTCCATCCGCAGGCACCCCTAATGATAACCACGTCAACACACGTAACACAACCCATGGAGAAAGACTATAAAACCCCTACAGAGCTTCCCCATGCAGCTACCCATTCTCAGGACCCCTTCTGTACTATGGGGGCTTTTTCTTTCTCCTAGTCCTTAAAAAAAAACTTCTTCCATGTTGCTTGCCATTGTGTGAAAGCTATTTCTGGGCACCAAGCCCAGGAGCGGGGCACCCCGCTATTCTCACACCAGCTGTGGCAACACGTCTTGGGGGCTCAGGCAACAATAGGACCACTACAAGTGGTGAAGACATTGGTGCCACTGGCCAGATGGCACTGAGGGACTCTGAAATGGTATAATCAACCAGCAGGGTCTTGTTGTTGTCAGGTGCCATCGATTCGGTGTCCAACTCACAGCGGCTCAGTGTACTACAGATGGAACACTATTGTCAGTGCTTCTCTGCTATTCATAGGGTTTTCAGTGGCTGACTGATTTTTGGGAGTGGGTTGCCGGGTCCGTCTCCCAAGCCTACAGCCCCTGGTGTTCCCAGGCGGCCAATGTTGCTTAGCTTCTGAGATCTGACAGGATCGGATGCCACAGGGCTACGGCTGCAGACTCAGCAGGGTCTGCTCTTAACATTTCAGAGCTGCAGGTGGCGGGACATGAGGATGACTGATTGATAAAGAGCACAGGACTTCCAGAGCTGAGAGGAGCAGGTGACAGAGGACATCAGAGATCACAGATGCTCGAGGCCATCTGAGATCTTGGGAACAGGAAGCCGCAGAAACCTCTTGGCCCTGTATACAGGGTGCCAACTAAGGAAGGGCCGGCAGCTGCATGGCTAAGTACTGCCCTTATTTTTGTAGTGTTTCTGCACAGTTGTAGTATCTGAAATATAGGAACTAAAACCAATTTTTATGAGTCAACATTTGTACAAAATCTGGAGCATGTATTAGTCCATTCATACAGTACTGGACTAAAGAAAGGTTTTGTGAGGAGTTTCATGTAGCTATGGCTAAATCTAATTGAAGATATTTGAGGGGTTTTTTACTCTAATTTGGATGGAAACCAGGGAAGGCCACACATATTAAGATGTAATACGTACTCTATTTGCCTACTACTCAACATTTCTATGGCTTAAGATACAAAGCTGGAAGCCGGGCGTGGTGGTGCACACCTGTAACCCCAGCGGTTCGGGAGGCAGAGGCAGGAGGATCACAAGTTCAAGACCAGAGGCAGTCTGCGTAACTTAGCGAGACCCTGTCTCAAAAAGTAAGAAAATGGGCTGAGGGCGCAGCTCAGTGGTCCAGCACTTGCAGAGCATGCAAGTGTGGGGCCCTGGGTTCAATCCCCAGTACCACCAAAAAAAAAAAGATACAAAGCTGGGCGTGGTGGCACAGCCTGTCATCCTAGTGGCTGGGGAGGCAAAAGCAGGAGGATTGCAAGTTCAAGACCAGAGGCAGTCTGCGTAATTTAGCGAGACCCTGTCTGGGGGTGGAGGGGCGGTGTCAGCCTAGTGGTCCAGCACTTGCAGAGCATGCAAGTGCAAGGCCCTGGGTTCAACCCCCAGTACTACAAAAAAAAAAAAAATTAAAAATAAATAAAGTTACAAAAGGTTTAAATAGATTTTCCACTGGAAATTTAATAAATGGCTCACAAACTTATACGGAAAAAGATGCATAAATATTTTTAAAGCATTATGAAGTTTCTATTTTTAAAAAAATTATGTTTTCACCTGTTGGGATTAAACGGTCCTGCTGCTTTCTTATTGATGTTTCATCATCCCTATGAGAGATCCTTGGCTCATTTTTTCTTTCCCCTGGGCCTAAAAATGAGTCTTTCCCTTGTAAGATTTAGTTTACCATTTCAGGATTGACCCTACAGATTTTGCTACATTGTCTTAGGCATACAATTGGCAAGAAAGCAACATAAGAAATAAATTGACTGATTGGAAGTTATTTCACACTTGCAAATTGAAGAAGCTCTTGTGAAGGTCAGAAATACAAAAATCTGAGTATATTTCAATACTTTAAAATTGTTTCTGGGTATAGATTTAAAAGATTATCTCCGTTAGCAAGGGCTTTAATTGATTTTTACCTAACCTAACCCCTTTCCCTTCCAAAAATCCATCTGTTAAATCCATACACCACACTCCCCCTTGACTTTCATCCACTCAGCAAACACACACTGAACACATGACTAGCAGGATCTGTAGTGATGGACTATAAGAAATAGACTGCAGGTCTAACCAGGTGGGACCCTGTCTTTGTGGGCTCCAAGGCAGTTTCACTCCAGTCAAATTTATCCTTTCCTTTTGCAGCACAGTGTTTTCTTATGCCTTTGGGCACCACTCCTCTTCCTCATCTTACAAAAATCCTCTAATCTATCAGAACCCAGCTCACATCTTATGCCACCCCATTCCACGTGGGTCCTGAGCACGGACTCCTTGCGAGGCTGACAGCAATACGGTAGAGAGTGAGGCACATGACACCTGAACTCAGGGGTCACCGAGTCCGTGCGAAGGAAAAGAGGTAAGTCAAGGGAGATTACACCTCACAGCACCAGGGGAGGAAACAGTTTGAACACAGTGACTCTGACACCATTCATTCTGTCTTTAGCAAGTACTCCCTGTGGCCCCGTGTGCCAGGCACGGCTCTGGGTGCTTGGTGTACGTCCATGGATACCTGTGCTTTCACGGGGCTCATATCTATCAAGAGTCAGTAAAAAAAGAGGCCTACAAATGAATTCTACATTACTACTAAATTACGGGGCTGGGATTTAGCACAGTTGGTAGAGAGCCACTCTGTAGTCTCTGAGGTCCCTGGTTTGATTCCCAGCACCACAAAAGTGGGAAAAGGACATAGCAATCCACTCCTGAGGCAATCTGGAAACAATCAGCCATTGAAAACCCTATGAGGGTCGCTATGAGTTGGACATGACTTGACAGCACCTAACAAAAACAACAACAACAACAACAACAACAACTAAATTACAAGGCCCAGCAGGACGTATTTCCCAACAGCAGCTGTCACTCCATCTTCTATTCCACCTGCTCTTTTGTGACCTGACCTGGCTTCTCCCCACCAGCAACAGGAAACCTGAGCAGGTCCTAGGGCCAACAGACACAAAGTGGTGCTATTTGCTATGGCTTGGGTATGTGTTCCCCAAAGGCCCATGGGCTAAAGGTTTGGTCACCACCCTCTGGGCTATTGTAGACATAATACCTTTAAGAGATGGGGGAAGATGGCAGGGGCCCTGGCGCATGCCTATCATCCCAGCGACTCAGGAAGCAGAGGCAGGAGGATCGCAGGTTCGAGGCCAAAGGCAGCCTGCGTAACTTAGCAAGACCCTGTCTCAAGACAAAAAATTAAAAATGGACTGGGGTGCTGCCCAGTGGTAGAGCGCTTGCAAAGTATATGTAAGACCCTGGGTTCAATCTGCAAGTACCGCAAAAGAGGTGAGGGAGGGAGGCAGGGAGAAAAGAAACAGAGATGGAGGAGGTTAGGTCACAGGATGAGCCCTTGAAGGGGTTCTGGGATCCCCTCCCTCCCCACCCCATCTCGCTCTCACTTCCCAGCCACAGTGAGCTAAGCAGCTTCCTCCACCAGCAGCTCACTGCCGTGACGTGCTGTCTCGCCTTAGGTCCAAAGGCAATGGGACCAAGTGGCCACAGGATAAAACCTCCAAAACTGTGAGCCAGAACAAACTCATCCTCTACTCAAGTTCATTGTCTCGGGTGTTTTGTCACAGTAACAGGAAACTGATGAACACACTGCTCCAAGCGTGGTCTATCACTGGCCTGGCACCTTCCACTTCCTGGCCCATGGAAGGTCCGTTCCTAAGATGCTCCCTTTTGTAACCAGGTGCTGTAAGGGTGAGAAGCACAGTCCACAGAGAGAGATCATGAGAAGATGTTCTGGTGGACGGCAACAGCTAAGCCCCCAGCCAACAGCCAGCTTCAATTACCAACAGAGTAAGGAGCCATCCTGGATTTCCTGCCCAGTTGAACCCGCAGAAAACTTCAGCCCCAGCTGATGTCTGCTCCCCAGGAGAGGCTTCAAGCAAAAACTACCCAGCCAAATCCAGACAACCAACAGAACAATGAGAGAAAGGAGTTTATTGTTTTAATCGAGTGTGTTCTGGGATGATTATTCAGTAGCAGCCAAGTGGGACTGCAGACAATGAATATAATAGAAAAAGCAAAACTAAGGGCAGACTAAGAGTGCTCAGAGATGCTGAGGTGGCGGCTGCTGCTATTTTCAAAACAAGAGTCAGGGCAGTCTTCAATCAGATGAGGACATTTCAGCAAAAACTTGCAGCTGTGCAGCCTTTCCTGGCTCTCATTATCCTTGTTTTTATGATCTGTTCTATGCTTATTATGTCAGACCACAGCTACACAAAGGCACAGTCATGCTACTAGATAACAAGCTCCTTAAAATCAGAAACAGCGCCTTGTACCTTTTGTATTCCTTGCACTTAATAGTGGGCATATAGTTGATGCTTTCCCTTGAAAAGTAGCTGAATCAATAACCCACATGGTATTTATGTGTAGGGAATCTCCAGGGGATAGAGAGGAAGCATGTTTTGGATAGGGGCCTATCTAGCCCTCCTGGAGGTCTGACCTATGGCCCGAGGCAAGATGGCCCCCAGTGATTTGAATGTCACTCCTAATTACTTGTGCCTAGACCCTAGTGCCCCCATATGATTGGTTGACTGCCATAACCGCCATCTTGAGGCAGTTGAAGCCATTGCCCAAAGACTATATAAGGACAGTGCACAGGGCACTCAGGAGCCATTCCATCACCATCTGAGCCATGCTGTACCACTGCACAGTCCTGCTGCCCTATCATAGCAGAAGTTGCACTCGCCAGATCAAAAGAGAAGACTGCCTGTCCTCACAGAGGCCACTCCAATGTTGGACGGAGACGAAGATCATTGGGAACAAACAGCAGCAGAGGAGAAGCCGACCTACAGGGAGGACATCTGGGATAATGAGACTTTGATGGCCGCCGCTGAGGCTGTGATACTTCCCCTATGCCAAAGGGCGGGCTTGAGGGCTTGATTTCTTTACAGGGGCTGGACAATAAAATCTGTACTAAAGGCATCCCCAAAGCAGTCTGTACTTGACTCCACCATGCCTTGCCAGTCCCCCTGGTATGGGGTCCCCATCCTGGTGGGAGGAGAGCTAGCCCAGTCCCAGCCATGGGGAGGGAAGCCTACATTTATGGAGACTGTGCTGATGACCTGTCATCAGCTCCAATTAAGCCACTACTAAAGCTTAGAAGGGCTGGGATTTAGCTCAGTTGGTAGAGTACTGCTCTGAAGTCTCTGAGGTCCTGAGTTCGATTCCCAGCACCGCAAAAATGGGAGAAGGATGTGGCAACCCACTCCCAAGGCAATCCCGAAACAATCTGCCATTGAAAACCCTATGAGGGTCGCTATGAGTCGAACATGACTCGACAGCACCTAACAACAATAACAACAAAGCTTAGAAACTCTATAGCCATACCACCCCAGTGTCCGATCCCATCTGATTTTGGACGCCAAGCAGAGCCGGGCCTGGTTAGTCCTTGGATGAGAGACCACCTGGGAATATCTGGTGCTGCAGAATTGGGAGAAGGATCCAGCAGCCCAATCCCCAAACAATTAGGCATCAAAAGCCCTATGAACAGCAGAGAAGTACTGACACAGTACAGGGCATGGCACAGTGCTGGTGAGTGTTTCATCCTGGTGTACACAGGGTCACCATGAATCGGGCCCAAATCCGTGGCACCTAACAAAATTTAGACATCCCACCAAATAAAAGTCTTCTGTGGGGTTGGGACCTTGCATTTCCAGAATCAACATTGTTGAGAAGAGGAAAAAGGAAGAGAAGGCCTGGTGCTATGCTTGCTACTGCCTTGAAGTCACTGCGGTGTGGCGAGTTCCACCTACCAGCAGGCCACCTCCAATTGTTAGTGCTTCAGACTCAACTCAGAAACAGAATTGAGCTTTCTCTCTTCAAAACAAGAAGCCAAACAGACTCTCCAGAAAGAAAAAGCTAATGTCAAGTTCTGTAGAGCCCTAGGCAGATGAGAAATGG
This sequence comes from Pedetes capensis, assembly GCA_007922755.1. Classification (NCBI taxonomy): domain Eukaryota; kingdom Metazoa; phylum Chordata; class Mammalia; order Rodentia; family Pedetidae; genus Pedetes; species Pedetes capensis. The sequence goes on from VMDO01005315.1 coordinate 59,938, forward strand.
GAAAAGGCCCTAACTAAGCTCCCTGGAGCTCAGTCATTCCCAGGTTGACACCTATGGGTGCCGCCCTCCCTCCCTCTCTCTTTTAATATTGCTGTTGCCACTGCTGTTGCTGCTGCTGCTGTTGTTGTTGTTAGGTGCTGTTGAGTCGGGTCTGATTGATAGCGACCCTCATAGGGTTTTCAATGGCTGATTGTCTCGGGATTGTTTCAGGAGTGGATTGCCAGGTCCTTCTCCCATTTTCGCGGTGCTAGGGAGCAAACCTGGATCCTCAGAGAGTGTGGAGCAGTGCTCTACCAGCTGAGCTAAACCCCAGCCCCATCGTTTAATATTCTTCTTGTTGTTAGGTGCCACCAAGTCCTGTCCAACTCATAGTGACCCTTATAGGGTTTTCACTGGCTGATTATTTCGGGATTGCCTCAGGAGTGGATTGCCACAGCCTTCTCCCATTTTTGCAGTGCTGGGAATCAAACTTGCGACCTCAGAGACTACAGAGCGGTGCTCCACCAACTGAACTACATCCCAGCCCACATCTTTTAATATTACCCCACCATATTTTTAACCGACATAAAGCAGCTGCTGATTGGCTTCCATCTGGCTATGAGCCTCCTCTCAGCTACCGTTCTCAAGTGACTGGCTGAAGACCTCCACTGCGGGCGGGGAGCAGGAAGGCAAAGGCCAGGCCAGGCCCAATCCAGTTTTCCTGCTCTGACTTTCCCAAGCTGACCGGCAGAGCTTGCAGGCAGAGCTGAGAAAGCAACGACCAGGAAGGTCAGTACCAGCGGTCACAGCAAGACGACAGGTTTCCACAGAAATGCAGAACAGAAGATGCATATTGCCTCACAGTCATCACACAGTGTTCTATGTCAAGAGTTTATCAATGTGACCGACAGGGGAGTGGGGGAGGTGATGAGCAGAACCAAGGGATGGCCACCCGCAACTCCAGAAGGGGTGGTGGTGGTGGTGGTTGTTAGGTGCCATTAGGTCGGTATCCAACTCATAGCAACCTACATACAACAGGCGAAACACTATTGTCAGTGTTTCTCTGCTGTTCATAGGGTTTTCAGGGGTGGATTGATTTTTGGGAGTGGGTTGCCATGTCCGTCTCCCACGCCTACAGCACCTGGTGTTCCCAGGTGGTCTCCCATCCAAATACTAACCAGGCCCGGCCCTGCTTAGCTTCTGAGATCTGAAGGGATCTGATGCCACAGGGTTATGACTGCAGGCTCCAGAAGGGGTGGCAGCGTCCCAAAAGGAGGCTAAGTGTTCTGATGGGAGAGGCAGGTGACCTCTCTGTGGCTGTGCGCGGAGACCAGCTCCCGGAGGCTGGGAAGGCCCCAGCAGGGAAGGTGGCTTGGGGGTGGGGCGCGGCAGTGGCATCTCCCCAGCCTCCAGCGCTCTCCTCTTCCCCCCCCCCCTCTCCTCTTCCCCCACCCCCAGTGTTAACAGCCCCACCCCGGCAGCAGCACTCGCTGAATCCCGGGCCTACGAAGGTCGAATCTGTCACGGAGCTCTCCCCTCCATTTGGGTGGAGAAGCTGGCCCAGCTGAGAGTCACAGAAATTAAACAAGTTCAGTTGTTTCTAGTCTGAATTCTAGAAGTAAGTGATGAAATCAAATAGTGTCCTGTAGGCCAAACCTTGTGGAGCTGGTTGCTGAGCCTGTCACTCCAGCACAGAGAAGCTGGTGTGCCCACCCACCGGTGGGGCTCAGCACAGCAACTGGCCTCAAGCGCATCCACTCCAAGATTCCAAGCTGTGCCTCTGACTAAGAGGAGCGCCAGGAACGCACCTGCCTGGGCACAGCCTGCATCACAAAGTTCCCAAGTCCGGGACGTTAGCAACCTATTTCCAGCAACGGATGCATCATCCTGACGGAAAATCAACAAAGAAACAGCGGAGCTAAATTGGACTCTGTTCCAAATGGACCTAACAGGCACCTACAGAACACTCTTATCAACAGAGGCAGAAACTGCGTACTTCTCCCTGCATATTAACTATTTCCCAGAGAAGATCACATGGCGAGCTCAACAAAATAAGTCTCAATAATTTTTTGAATTGAAATCATTCAGTATTGAGTATCTTTCTAACTATAAAACTAGAAGTGAATAGCAAGAAAAACTTTGGAAACTATATAAATACCTAGAAATTAAACAGCTTACTCTTGAACAACCTATGGATGGAGGAAGAAACCAAGAAGGAAAATTTTAAATTTCTTCAAACAAATGAAAATAGAGACACGACATACCAAAAACACGAGATACCAAAAAATGCAGGAGAGGGAAGTTTATAGCAATCAATGCCCACATCAAAGCAGCAGAAAGCTCTCAAAAAATCTATTGCTGCATCTCAAGGAACTAGAAAAATAAACACAAACCCAACACAAAGTTAGTAGAACTAAAGATATAATAAACACCAGAGCAGAAATAAACGAAATACTCACTAAAAAAAAATAATAATAATACAAAAGATCAACAAATAGAAGAACTGGTTCTTTAAAAAGATAAAGATCAAGAAAAAAGGTGAGAATATTCAAATAAATAAAATCAGAGGGGAAATGGAGATGCCATCCTGACAAGACAGAAATATAAAAGATCGTGAGAGTTTACTCCAAACAACTATACACCAACAAATTTGATAAACTAAAAGGTTTTCGTAGACATATACACTTTCTCAAGATCAAAATATGAAAAATTAGAAAATCTGACCAAACCAGTAAAAAGTAACAAGATTGAGTCAGTAATAAAGTTTCCTATCAAAAAAAGCCCAGGACAAAACAGCTTTAACTATTAAGTTCTACCAAACATTTAAAAAGGAAGTAATACCAATTCTTCTTAAATTATTACTTTAAAAACTGAAGAGGAGGGAATTCTTCCAAACATATTCCAGAAGGCCTGGATTACTCTGATAGCAAAACCACACAAAGGTACAACAGCAAAAAAAGAAAACCATAAGCTAATATCCTTGATGACCATAGGTGCAAAATCCTCAACAAAATACTAGTCAAGGTAAAAGCAAAACAGAAGGATTATGTACTATGATCAAGTGAGATCCATCCCAGGGTGCAAGGCTGATTCAGCATCCACTAATCAGTAAAGATAATACACTACATCAACAGAATGAAGGACATAACTCTCATGATCATTTCAAATAGACACATCCAAGACACGATAAAATTCAACATCCCTTCATTGCAACTCTAAACAAATTATGTACAGAAGGAAAACAATTCAACATAGTAAAAGCCATACATAATAAGCCAACAGCTAATATGATAGTGGACTGGGAAAAACTGAAAGCTTTTTCTCTAAGACCTGGAACAAGACAAGGATGCTCAATTTCACCATTTTTATTCAACGTAGTACTTGAAATTCTAGCTACAGAACTCAGGCAAGAGAAAGAAATAAAGGGCACCCAAATTGGAAAAGAGGAAATCAAATCATCACTGTGTGCATAAAACAGAGTTTTAAATGTTAAAAGAAACCCCAACAGTTCCACCAAAAAACTGTTAGAACTAGTAAACAAATGCAGCAAGGTTTCAAGATATAAATCAATATATGAAGATCAGTAGCATTTCTATACACCATCAGTAAATTATCTGAAAAAGAAATCAAGAAAGCAATCCCCTTTATAACAGAAACCAAAAAATAAAATAAAAATAAAAAATAAACTTAGCCAAAGAGCTGAAAGATCTCTACAATAAAAACTAGAAAATATTCATGAAAGAAATTGATATGGGCACAAAAAGAAAGACATCCTGGATTCATGGACTAGAAAATCCACATTGTTAAAATGGCCATTTTACTCAAAGTGATCTACAGTTCAACTAAATCTCTGTTAAAATGCCAATGACATTTTCCACATAACTAGAAAAAAACAAATCTAGAATCTGTACAGAAATACACACACACACACACACACACACACACACACTCACACACAAATATCCAATGCTACCCTTGGTAAGAAGAGAAGAGGAGACATTATACTATTTGATTTCAAGAAATACTACAAAGCTGTAGTCAACAAAACAGCATGGTATTGGCATAAAAACAGACATATGAACCAAAAGGTTGAGCTCAGTTGATAGGGTGCTGCTCTGCACTCTCTGAGGCCCTGGGTTCGATCCCCATCCCCACCAAAATGGGAGAAGGATGTGGCAATCCATTCCCAGAACAATCCCAAAACAATCCACCACTGAAAACCCTATGAGGATGCTATGAGTCAGACCCGATTTGATGGCATCTAATGGCAACAACAACAACATGAACCAAAGGAACAGAACAGAGAGCCTAGAAGTAAACCCATGCATCCAGAGCCAACTTTTTCCAATGCATACTAACCACACATTGGGGAAAAAAGGACAGTATTTTCTGTAAGTGGTGTTGGGAAAATTGGATGTCCACATGCAGAAAAAAAACTAGACCCCATACGTCTCACCAGTTACAAAAAGCAAGTCGAGACTTAAATCATAAGACCTTGAGCTATCACACTACTGAAAGAAAACATGGAAGAAACATTTTAGGACATTAGAATGGTAGAGGATTTTCTTGGGCAAGACCTCAATAACATAGAAAACAGAAGCAAAATAGATAAATGTAATTATATCAAACTGAAATCTGCTGCTGGGCTGGGATTTAGCTCAGTTGGTAGAGCACTGCTCTGAAGTCTCTGAGGTCCCAAGTTTGATTCCCAGCACTGAAGAAATGGGAGAAGGATGTGGCAATCTACTCCTGAGGCAATCCCAAAACAATCAGCTATTGAAAACCCTATGAAGGTCACTTGAGTCAGACAGGACTCGTCCGCACCTAACAACAACAACAACAACAACAACAACAACAAAACCTTCTGCTAGGCAAAGGAAACATTCAGAGTGAAGAAACCACCCTATAGAATATAAGAAAATATTTGCAAACTATACATGATAAAGGATTAACACATAAAATGTATATGTTTAAAAATTCAGTAGAAAAAAACACAAATAGCATGATAAAATCTTAACAATGACCTTGGTTGACACTTCTCAAAAGATGGCCAACAGCCATAGGGAAAAAAAATGCTCAGTATCACTAATCATCAGGGAAATGCAAATCAAAACCACAATGACATGTCACTTCCCTCCAGAATGAATGGCTGTCATCAAAAAAGACAAAAGATAACAAGTGCTGGTCAGTGTGGAGAAAAGAGAACCCTTGCACACTATTGGTGGGAATGTAGGTTAGTCCAGCCACTATGGAAAACCATATGGAGATCTTCAAACAAACTAAAGGTACAACTACCATATAACCCAGCGATATCACTACTGGGTATATATTCAAAGGAAATGAAGTCAGTCTGTCAAAACAACATCTGCACCCTCACGTTTATTACAGGACTATTAATAATAGTCAACAAATGGAAATAACCTAAGTGTCCATCAACTGGTGAATGCAGAAAGAAAATGTGATACATATACACTGTGGAATACTATTCAGCCATAAAAAAGAATGAAACCTTGTCATTTGGGACAACATGGTTGGATTTGGTGATCATTATGTTAAGTGAAATCACCCATCCAGAGACAGACAAGTACCACATGATTCACTCACACATGTGATCTTTATAAAAGTTGATCAATAGAAGGTGAGAATAAAATGAGAGTTAATCAGAAGCTAGAGACAACATGGGTGGGGGTGGGAAAAGATTGATGAATGAATACTGGGAAAAGATTGATTAATGAATACTAAGTTACAGTCAGCCTGCAGCGGTAGCCCTGTGGCATCCGATCCCGTCAGATCTCGGAAGCTAAGCAGGGTCAGGCCTGGTTAGTACCTGGATGGGAGACCGCCTGGGAACACCAGAAGCTGTAGGCTTGGGAGAAGGACCTGGCAACCCCCTCCCCAAAATCAATCTGCCATTGAAAACCCTATGCACAGCAGAGAAGCACTGACAATAGTGTTTCCCCTGTTATACAGAGGGTCGCTATGAGTCGGATACTGACTCGACGGCACCTAACAACAACAACAACAACAAGTTACAGTCATGGGAGAAGGACCTGGCAATCCACTCCCAAGGCAATCCTGAAACAGTCAGCCATTGAAAACCCTATGAGGGTCACTATGAGTCGGATACCGACTCAACGGCACCTAACAACAACAACAACAACAACAAGTTACAGTCAGATAGGAGTGAGAAGTTCTAATATGCTATTGCAAAGTAGGGTGACTATAGAGAGTAATGTACTGAATATTTCAAAAAGCTATAAGGATGTTGAATGTTTTCACTATAAAGAAATAATAAAAGTTTAAGGCAATCAGCATGTTTAACCTGATTTAAACATTATACAACATTTACGTATCAAAACAGCACATGGTACCCCATATGTATCCATTTTAAATAATTTTAAATTAAGATTTTTTAAAATTCTCTTCTCATAGTACGTCAGCAGCCATAGCACCCTGGCATCCCATCCTGCCTGATCTCCAAAGCTAAGAAGGATCAGCCTAGTTAGTCCTTGGGTGGGAGACCACCTGGGAATACGGGTGCTTCAGGCTAGGGAGAAGGACCTAACAACCCACTCCTGAAACAATCCACCATTGAAAACCCTATGAATAGCAGAGAAGTAGCGACATAATGCAAGGCATGGCACAGTGTTAGGAAGAATTTCATTCTGTTGTACATTGGGTTGCTATGAGACCCAACATCAAATGACAACTCATACTACAGTAATAATATGCTGTATGTTGTAAGGGTTGATGGCAAGGCAACCCACACCCGCAGTAGACCCTCCACTGCAACAGAAACACAGGTGGTCCCAGGAACCCAGGCTCCTGCTGCCCCATGAGCAGGTCCCAGCAGGAGGTTTTAAGGCTGCTCTGAGAAATGAAACACTGAGTAGAGTGATCCTCTCTTATCTGCTGTTTCTCTTTCTGCAGTTTCAGCTGCCCACAAACAATCACCACAGTCTGAAAATATTAAATGGAAAATTCCAGAAATAAATCATAGTTTTAAATCTTACCCACTTCCAAGTGGCACAATGGAATCTTGTCCCAGCCCACTCGACCTTCCCCAGGATGTGAGTTACTTTGTCCAGCATATCCACACTGTATATATTACCCACCCGTTAGTCACTTACTAGCTTAGCTCCCTGGCTATCAGGCTGATTGTCATGGTACCTCCGTGCTTGCATCCCAATAACCCTCACATGGTAGCCTAACATAGCATGACAAGGCACACACCGTCCACCTCACTCCACCTCACCAGGCAGGCACTGTATTATCTCACATCACAGGAAGAAAGGCGAGGCCAGTAAATAGGACATAGAGGTAAAAAACCACATCCACATAACCATCATTACAGTATACTGTTATAATTGCTCTATTTGTAGTTATTGTTCATCTCTTCCCATGCCTAATTTTGAAGTTGAACATTATCATATGTATGCATGTACAGGAAAAGCATAGTATATCTAGGGCTTGGCACGATCTGAGATTTCCAGCACCCCCTGGCATGTTGGATTATGTCCCTCTAGGATTAGGGTAGATACTCATCCAGTGTAACGCCAAACCAAGGAGCCGGGCAGGGAAGAAGAGAGAAGAAAAGGTAACAAGTCAGGGAGGCTCCAACCCTGCAGCCGTACCACTGTGGCCTCCAATCCTGATCCTGTCAGATCTCAGAAGCTAAGCAGGGTCGGGCCTGGTTAGTACTTGGAGGGGAGACCGCCTGGGAACACCAAGTGCTGTAGGCTTGGGAGAAAGACCCGGCAACCCACTCCCAAAACACAATCAGCCATTGAAAACCCTATGAATAGCAGAGAAGGGCTGACAATGGTGTTTCGCCTGTTGTACATCAAGTGGTTATGAGTTGGACACTGACTCAACTGCACCTAACAACAACAGGGAGGCTCAAAGGACAGCCATCATCACAGCCTCCCAACCGGAGGCAAGCAAGGCAAGCAGGTGGGAAATGAAGCAGGAAGACCGGGCTGCTTTGAGGGTTATCCTGGAGACATACTATTCGGATGCGTGACTCTGCTCTAAGTGAAGGTACAAGGGCGTCCAGGATCCCAGGCTGTGGTCTTGAGGCGGGTCTCCAGCCCAGGAGGGCAGCAGCCTCTCTGAGGCCTGGAGCGCTCAGCAGGGACGATGTTAGTCTTGTGGATTGGGATTCCCACATCCTTCACATCTGGCTCCCTAGGTAGCCCCATTTCAGTTCCCATGCATCTTATTAATTACTAACAACCACATGAAATAGTCACATAAATAGTTTTTTTAAAAAGGTAAAGAAATGCATGAGAATAAAAATCACCAAATTCAAGATTGTTGTTAGGTGCCATCGAGTTAGTGTCCAACTCATAGCCACCCTGTGTACAACAGGCAAAACACTATTGTCAGTGCTTCTCTGCTATTCATAGGGGTTTCAATGGCGGATTGATTTTTGGGAGTGGGTTGCCGGGTCCTCCTTCCAAGCCTACAGCACCTGGTGTTCCGAGGTGGTCTCCCATCCAAGGACTAACCAGGCCCAACCCTGCTTAGCTTCCGAGATCTGACAGCACTGGATACCACAGTGGTACCACTACAGGCAAAGTCAAGACAGTGGTTATGATTTAGGAGGAGTGTGGGAAATTCAATCAGAGAGGGCACCCTAGGGGGCTCCAAGTGTTGATAACGTTTTATTTCTTACACTACACATTACGGTTTCAATCTGAGTGTCCCCCAAAGTTGTGAGTTTTAATATTGGGTCCCTGACTGGTGATGCTGTCCTGGGAGGCCACAGACCTTCAGGAGATAAAATCCATGCATCACAGATGTGACTCTGGGCACAGGTCTTGGGATCTGTGGGCCTGGTCACTCTCTGCCTCCTGCCCTGTGATGTCATGAGGTTTTCTGACATAGGCTCTGCCACAGCTGACGCCATGCCTGCCCTGCCGTCACTACAGCCTGGTCCTCTAACTGTGAGCTCCCAACAAACCTTTTCTTCCATAAGTTTGTCTGGCTTCATTTTTCTGCAACAGCAACAACAGCTGAGCAATTTGATAGACCAACATGAGAAAGAAGCAAGTGGTGACTACATTTTTTTGTGTGACTTTTTCATGTCTCAAATGTGTGTGTTTAAAACATACAGTTTTGAGCCGGGTGCAGTGGCGCACGCCTGTAATCCCAGCGGCTTGGGAGGCGGAGGCAGAAGGATCGCAAGTTGGAGATCACAGGCAGTCTGCGGAACTTAGTGAGATCCTGTCTCAAAAAAGTAAAAAAAAAAAAAAAAAAAAAAAAAAAAAAAAAAAAAAAAAAAAAAAAAAAAAAAAAAGGGGCTGGGGGTGCAGCTCAGTGGTCCAGCACTTGCAGAGCATGGAAGTAAGAGGCCCTGGGTTCAACCCCCAGTACCAGAAATAAATAAATAAATAAATAAGTAAAATTTTTAAAAAATAATAAAACATAGAGTCTCAGTTGTCTGGACAAGCTCATTAACAAGCTAGTTTCTGAGTACATTACAGCATCATAACAACAGCAACTGCTTAGGACTTCCTGCCTCTATAAGCCACACAGTAAGTACGTCACAGTGAATTCTCTAACTCTCTGCAGTGAGTACGCTAAGGGCCTCGGCTTTGCAGATGGGAACCCGCACGCATAAACGTGTCACAGTCTGCCTGAGATCATTGCAGTAAGCAGTGGAGCTGGGCGGTAACCTGAATCTACTCCCTCAAAGTCACCTCAGTTCCCAGATTCACAGCCAGCTCTGAGGGCAACGGTGGCCCTGAGCCCGTGGGAAGCAGACCAGGGGACAGAGGGACCAGGGACCAGCTGTCAGGAAGAGCGAAAGGAGGCTATTTCAAGCTCACACACAAAAGAAAAAAGGCAGAGGGAAGGCTGCAGAGGTCCCCAGCAAAGCCGGCCTCGAGGGGCGCACCAGAAGCGAGAGAGCAAGAAAGGAGCACTGAGCAGGGTGCCCATGGGGACTGGCGCGCTCTTTCTGAACACATCAAGCTACCAAGTCAAGGACTCGGAGGCCCTGGAGAGACGCCTTCTTCATCTACAAAGAGTAGGAGGTGTGAAGGGGGAACAGACAGGCACCCCATGTGCAGGGGACCCCAAGTTCAGACGCCTATGAGCCACGCCCAGAGGGTGATCGGGGTCAAGGTCCAGAGTCCTCCGGGCCTGGAGGTGGCAGCCCAGCAAAGGGCTTGGACAGCTGCCTGTGCCCTGCTGCTGTCCTGCCACGCCCCCTGCCTCATCCCTGAGTGAGAAGAGCTGGCCATTGGTAGGAAAGGCTCTCTGCCACGCAGCCACGAACTAAACTTCTCCCAGGTAGCCACGCTGGCTCCACCACACTGCCTCCAATCCAAGACCAATCCTCTCAGAGTCAACACCAGCAGTCCTTAGCTCAGAAACCCAATGGGAAGTTTGCTCCCTATGGTGCGTACCCTTTGGACGTTAAACTTGGAAAAATGTTCTTTTAAGATTTTTCTTCTTATGGGGTTTAAACCACCAAACTTTCTCTCTTCAAAGAAAGAGAGTATTTCTGGGGGAGGAAAGTTGTGTAGGTAGACTATTAAATCCTTTTTACTCGCTCTTTTTAATGATAAAGTATTAATGGCATACGGGAAATGGTCATAAGTCACAATACACCACACCAAAGACCAAAATTGTAAGTGTCCAATAAAAACACAGAATATTTGACAAGATACACCTCAAAGTAAAATCAAGTGTTCTAAATATTTTCATATAGCAAGATGAATAAATAATATTAACAAACCAAGACTGCTGACTACAATAGTGTAACAGAACCGTCAGGCTGCATTAAGAGTTTCAGTCTGCAAAGGCTCTCCTATCTTCATCATGACACCTACTGACATCAGCTGTAACTGATCCAGAAAATGCCAGTCAAGATGACCCCATACAGCAGAAGCAAAGTAACATGACACACGCCCAGCTAGCCAAGACTCAAGCAAGTAACCGGGGAGAGGTGGGAGCTTTACACAGCGTCAAATGGGCTGAAATTCTGAAAAGTAAATTTTCAAGTACAGATTATGACTCACTTTGCCTAGGAGATGTGATCTGTAAAATCTATGTGCAAAAACAAATTGGAAATTTGGAACTAGAAAATTCTATTGAAAATCCTTTAAGGAAGCAAGAACTTCTTTAGAAAATGAATAATTGCCTTCCTAAAGTACCGAATAAATTCAGATTTTCATATGTCAACTTGGTTTTTAAAAAAAGATACATTTATTTTATATATTGTTGTTGTTAGGTGCCATCTCATAGCGGCCCAATGTACAACAGAACGAAACACTCCCAGACATTGTGCCATGCACATGATCCTTTTTATGTTTACGCCCATGTATAGAAGTATCTATGTATCAATTTTTCTCAGGCACTATGATGGGTTGTTGTTGTTTTTAGGTGCCATCGAGTCGGTATCCGACTCATAGCGACCCTCATAGGGTTTTCAATGGCTGACTGTTTCGGGATTGCCTTGGTAGTGGATTGCCAGGTCCTTCTCCCATAAGATGGGTTAGGGGCTCGGATTTAGCTCAGTTGGTAGAGCGCTGCACTGCAGTCTCTCAGGTCCTGAGTTCAATTCCCAGCACCGCAAAAATGGGAGAAGGATGTGGCAATCCACTCCCAAGGCAATCCCGAAACAGTCAGCCATTGAAAACCCTATGAGGGTTGCTATGATTCAGATACCGACTCGACAGCACCTAACAACAACAATGATGGGTTAGGCAGGGATCCACAAAGATCACCTTGAGGGAAGGCAGAATGGTAGCAGGGATAGCTGGGGATTTAAATAACTATGGAGCAACCTAATACTCCTTATAATGCCACATCAAGCAGGCATCACTTCCACTCTGCAAGCGTGCACCGTGAAATTATCCTCACGCCACAAGGACTATCTGTAATGAACAGTGGTGCCCCACAGTAGTAAATCCCACAGTAGTTTCCCATTCACGCTGCATTAATTTTAAATAACCTCCAGATTCTAATCCAAGGAGAGAATTTATAAAATTAATTTTCCCACCATAACTTAACAAGGCATAGAAGATTTAACATCTCAGAAGGGTGGCTAAAGCACCTTACGCTACCTGACATAATGTTTGTTTCTTCCGTGTTTGAAACAAATACCAGATGCCAAATGTCCCACCCCATTCTCCTCATGGAGATGTTATACATGAGAAAAGCAAATGGATGACTTTCTTAGCATTTCATTCCCCTTTAGACAGGTGCACAGACATTGCTTCAACAACAGCCCAGTGCTTACACACTGAGCTAAAAATCCTCTAATTACTTACGCGTGAGGGATGGATTTCTAAACTCAGCCAGGGAATAGTTCAGTCTTTCCAAAGAGGCTCCAGTGTACATTTTACAATGCTTTATTTTATCACCACCATGGCAGAACTGTCTGCAGTCGTAGACATCCTGTGGCATCCGATCTTGTCAGATCTTGGAAGCTAAGCAGGGTCGGGCCTGGTTAGTACTTGGATGGGAGACTGCCTGGGAACACCAGATACTGTTGGCTTGGGAGAAGCACCTGGCAGTCCACTCCCCCCAAAATTCAATCAGCCATTGAAAACCCTATAAATAGCAGAGAAGCACTGACAATAGTGTTTCACTTGTAGGTAGGGTCGCTATGAGTCGGATACAGCATCTAACAACAGTCGGATACAGCTTGACAGCACCTAACAACAACAATGTGGCAGAACTAACTTTCTAACTCCTTGCCAAAGCGTCCTCTTCCCTCCACAACCTCATATCCCTGGATTACCATGGATTTACCATGAAGAAACACCTTTGATTCGTAAACTCAAGAAATGTGATCCTTTTGAGCCCTTTTAAAAGAAAACCCTAAGTCCCCTCCTTTGACCTCTTGAAGTCTCTGTCAAACCCGGGTATGGCTCTAATCACCTGTATTTTCCCTTCTTATAAGATTTTGGAGTTCACAAGGAAATGGGAGTTCTTATCTTTCAGATGCTACTGATATATTTATGGATAACGATAAGATGTCTGGGATTTCTGTCAAAAGGACACGGGAAAGAACACAGATGCAAGAAATTTTCCATGTGTTGATCATGGCTTTCGCTGGCTGATGAAGGATTAGGAGTTAAGTCTACACGTATGCTTTTATAATTTTCTAAAAGTGCAATGTTTTAAAGGATGACTTAGCTGGATAAAAGAAACCTTAAGCAAAACCACATACATATCACGAAGGCATGAAAGAGCCCAGTGTGGGTTGGGAGAAAGAACAGAAGCAGGAGGGGAACGTGGTGTCCTTAACAGGAAAGATCAGTCATGCTACCCGGTCACACTCTACAGTCAGAGACCTGGGCAATAAAGCAGATGCGCTGTCTCCATGTTTTGGAAAGATCTGTAAGGAAACGGGGTTGACAGGAGATAGGCAGAAACAGCAGGTAGAGAAGCTACAAAGCTCCTGCCACGGAGGTCCAAACTGTGCAGCCGCTCTCACCTTTATCAAACTCGTCAGCACAGGAATGCCTTATCTGAGCAGACTTTTGCTTGGGGCCATGGCTGTACGTGCATTATGTATGATGCGTGTGGACAAATTAAGAGAAGTCCCCGCATACCACGTGATAATTGTGGGGATGTCCAGCGAGGACAGTGAGATGATCTCCAAGCAGAACTAATTCCCCAGGGGCACAGGACGAGACAGGCGCCGCCACGGACCGGACCTCTGAGCAGAGCACTGAGCTCTGCTCAGAACGAGGAGCAGAGGCCAGCCCACCCCACCTACAAACGAAGGGGCTGCGAACCCTCACTGCTAAAACCCAGCGGCAAGCTCATCTACAGCCTCTGTACAAAACACATTCAGCCTAAGATCGAAAAACCAGAGAAAACTGGAGAATTATCTTAATTGCACAGAGGAATTCTTAATTTCAGAAGAGAGTTCCAAGTGGCAACACAGAGACATCCGAGACATCCTGAAAGGTGGAGAATGCCTGTTTTGGTAGATCGTCTCTCTCTGGTCAAGAAGCAATCCCCACTCCCCCTGTCCTCCAGTGTCAAGACTTTTTAATTGCCCAGGAAAGGCTGAATATTAGGTTAGCGAAATTCTAATTTCTAGCCAATCATGTCTAAAATGACTAGCTAGCTTTTACTGCCCCCTTCTGGCCCTTCCCGGTATGTCTACCCTGAACTAGTAATAATGACGATCACCCTCCCACACGCAAATACCCCATCATTCAAGATTCTCCAACCAGTAAAGCAACGAACTAAACTACGAGCACTCACAGATGTCAAGCTACGCTCCTTGAGCGGGAGCCCCTGGTCAAGGTCACTGGCAACCTGGACACATCTCTTCAAGTCACCCAAGCCAGGGTCTCGTCCTCAGTTTTGTGGGTCAGAGGCCTGATCCATCAGCACCCCAAGGGTAGATCTGTGTCTGGGGACAGAGCATATCAGGCTAATTCATGGAGCAAGAACCAAAACACCAATTTACCAATTGGGAATGAGAATTGTTACTCCAAGGTAACTCGTGTCTAACTCCTTATGAGGACCTCATTCTCTTGGTGAACCCCACGGGGAATCCAGTTAGGCACTCAGTAGGCTGCTCAATGAGGAGGAAATCAGGGAAAATCCATGCCCAGTGGACGCCAGGAAAAAGAGAGTGAAAATTTCCATTTGTTGAATGACTAAAAGTTTACAAACAGCTTGCCCGTCTACTATCTCAGCTATTCTTCTCAACCACCTTTCAACATTCTTTGGGTAAAAACTACGATTCTTATTTTACAGATAGGGACACTGAGACTCGGAGAGAACTGGTTTTGCCAAGGTCATAAAATGAGCAAATACAGGGTTAAAACTAAAACTCACATATTCAGACCCAGACCAGTCTGTTGAGGACTCTTGCTATTTTTTCCTCCCTTTTCAGTATCTGGAGTAGAACCCAGGGCCTTACACATGCTAGGCAAGTGCTGTCCCACTTAGCTGCAACCCCAGCCCCTTTTTATCTTTTATTTTGAGACAAGGACTCATTAAGTTGTGCAGAGGACCTCGAGCCTCAGCCTCCAAAGTAGCTGGGATTACAGGCATGGGCCATGGCACCCAGCAGAACATCTGCTCTTAACAGCAAACAGGAGCATTGCCAGCCAACTTCCTAGTCATATAGTCAACAAATGTATATGGACAGTTATTAGCTAACTGCTATCGCAGGCTCTGCCTGCAGCCGTAGCCCTGTGGCATCCGATCCCATCAGATCTCGGAAGCTAAGCAGAGTCAGGCTCAGTTAGTGCTTGGATGGGAGACCGCCTGGGAACAACAGGTGCTGTAGGCTTGGGAGAAGGACCCGGCAACCCACTCCCAAAAAACAATCTGTCATTGAAAACCCAATGAACAGCAAAGAAGCACTGACAATAGTGTTTTCCTCTGTTGTACACAGGGTCGCTATGAGTTGGACACCGACTGGACGTCACCTAACAACAACAACAACATCATAGGCTCTAGGACACGATGATGAACGGGCTTTATGAGGTCCCTGCTTCCAAAGGACACACAGTCCAGGTGGGAGGCAGAGAAACAAGGAGAAGTTCAGATGGCAATGACCCCTCGGCTCAGCACCAGTGGGGTGACTGGAAATACTAGGGCTGTTTCTGCCTTGGTTACCAGGAAAAGCTTCCCATAGGAAATTTAAGCAGTGATGGGAACGAGACGTCATGCAATGGAGAAGGGCAAGCGCATTCTGACCTGAAGGAAGGGCCCACGAGAACCCTCGGGGATCAGGTCACGCATGCTGTCAGAAGACGGGCCAGAGGTCCAGTGTGCTGGGGAGGACAATGCAAATTAAAGGCGAGCCAAGGCCAGGAGGTGGGTGGGAGCCAGACCACAGGTCACTGCGTCGAGGAGGAGCCGTGAGGTGAAAGCCCAGTGTAAAGCTGTCACGCCACCGCAGAAATCCTCAGCTTCTCGGTGAGGTTGTGCCATTCCAGAAGGGGGTTCACACCCCAGAATGCCAAAGGCCCACGCTCCCTAGACACGATGATTTGAGTCTTCTGACTATCGATTTCCCCCCATCAACCCTTTGGAAATATAATTTATCTTTTCAGAAGGGAAAAAGGGTTGTCCCATCCGAACACCCAGTTATGAGCAAGAGATTCACAGCCCTCACAGCCAGGCTCACTGAGCTCCAGGGAGCGTGTCACTGGTCCTGTGGGGCACTGGTTGCCTTTCAGAAAGCGGGAGGTGCGGGTGTGGCCAAGGATTCCCCAGAGCCCCATGCCGAGCCCCCTGGCAGGGGCAGCGCCCGCAGGCTGCAGCCCATCTTGCTCTTTCCGCAGTGCACTGCTCAGATGGCAGCCTGTGGCCTTCTCCAGACTCAAAATCTGTCACTGTCCCACAGCAACGGGAGGGCCAAACCCCCCAAGAAGGGGAAACTGAGGGATTTAGGGAAAGAGAGAGAGGGTCGTGGGGAGTGAAGACACTCAGCCTTCTAAACAAAGGCTATGCATTATTAAAAAATAAATAAGTAGAATGAAGTAAATTAATAAAAATAAAAGGACCCACAATTCAGTTAACCACAACCACTCTTAAATATTGCTGACCCTGGCAACAAAAAAATAGCATTATCATTTTAAAAACCCATTTGGCAATAAGTCGTGAAGGCCTTTGTCCTAGGAAACCATCCCAGATAAGTTTAAAGAGGCGCACACAAAATACATTTGCTGAAGCATTAGTTATATAACAAGGAAAAATGTTTACATGATCAGCAACAGAGCACTGGTTAACTAAATTACAGAAAACCATAGAAGGAATATCCTAAAACTCATCGAAATCAAATTATACAGTAAAAGAACAGACTCTAAAAGAATATTTCATTACATCAAGAACAGACCATAATATGCTAAGTTTAAAAGATAATTTATAAGGAACACAGGAGAAGCAGGAGATCCTTATAGATTATCTGCACAAGCAACAGAAGGGAGGGGGAAGGAGAGGGGACCAGAGAGACTTTAGTGATTCTGTCACCTTCTCTGCATTTGTTAATATGCTCACCAGTCTCAAATAACCATTGCCCAAAACCCACTTATGTGAGAGAGACATTCGCGCTTGTACATGTGCATTCACTTACTTCTTTTTAAATATATTTGTATTCCACATTGGAATGTTGAGCGAATTTTTGTGTTCTGAATTACCAATCATGGGAGACGGCAGTCCCCTCCCGAAAACAATCTCCAAAAGGCAGCCATTGAAAACCTGATGAGGATCACTATGAGTCGGACCCAACTACAGGGCAACTATCTGACAACACGTTACAAATCAGAGAAGATGTTGAGAATTCTGGAATCTGAATAATGACCAAATACTTTTGTTCCACTTGCCAATAACGCCCATGCATAAATATGCTGTGAAGAAGGTACTCTTGGTGACGTAGGGGACCCTCTTTACCAAAATCCAAAGACAAGTTTGATTTTCGCTAGTGTTAAAAGGCAAATAATTTGATGAAATAAAGTATTATTTATGCAGACTACTTACCAAAAAAAAAAGAAGGAAAGAAAGAAAGAAGGTGTTTGGGCATTGGTTTGGCAACACAGGGAAGCAAAGAAAGATTATGGGAACAGTGAACAGGGTCCCCTCTTGGCAGACAATTAGACAGTCAGGCCTGCACCTCTGTAGAAACAATTCCTGAGCTTCCTGGAGGGCTGGGGTTCTACAGGCTCCACCTTGCCCACTGATCCCCCAGGAGGCCTCATCTGCAACTCTCAGATTTTCAGGCCCCTCCACAAGTTGTTGTTTAAAACCAGCACTGTACTTGTGAAACTCAACTCTAGCACCGCCTCATCCCTCATCCTCCATCCACAGCACACGCTCCTGCTCCCTGGGGCTATGATATCCACAGTTTTCAGTTTCACACACTTTTTAGGAGCAGCTGACGGGCCTCCCAACACAACAGCCCAAAACTGAGTATTTGGGCTGAAGGAATTGGAGAACATCACAGAAGCAGGAAAGGTGATCTTGAACCTCCTCCTCCAAGACGCTAAGAAGAATCCTCTCTCCTTTCTTCCGGAAAGACCCTCCCTGACAGGTCCTTTGACAAAGAAGCTTGAGCTGAAAGCGACTCTAAAGACCTCCCTTCTCCTCTCTCCCACTTCTCCTAAATTTCTGTAGCTCCTGCTTCTTGTAAATTAAAATCTCAAGAGTATTCTGTGGGATGATTTCATGACTTTGTAACCATGGAGCCTCTGTCCCCCTCCCCACCACCTGCAAAATCCTCCCTTTTGTCTCAAAACCTGCAAGACTGGTCTTTGGAATGCGCCCCTCCTGTGTAACCATGGCAACAGCAATGAGGCTGCCCTGAGAGGGCCTTCTTTGTCTGCTTTCCCACCCTTTCCCCTTTGTGAGACCCCTTCCTGCCTCAGGTTTCTAATCAATGCTGTTCTGCTTCTGTAACCTGCTTGGCTAGTTTTTCATGCCCTTGCAGAGGGACCGCCCCTCTGCTAAACCCCTTAAAGGACCCAGCCCACCATTTTCCCTTTGCTCAGTTTGCCAGAGATTACTCAGGCTGGATCACTGCTAGTAATTAATAAATCCTCCTAAAGATTAACAATTACCCTGGGGTCTCTTCTTTCTCAAGAGAAGTGCCTGGAGATTAGGAAAGCACACTTCTATTTATGTCTGAGAAGGCAGTTCCAGAGAGGATTCATAAGGAGGGAAGACCTGCCCGGAATATGGGTGGCACCATCCTATAGGCTGGGGGCCCAGATGGAATAAAAAGATAAAAAGGTAAGGAGGAAGGTATTCCCCCCCCCCACCCTGCTTCCTGGCCACCATGATGTGAGCTGCTCTGCTCTACCACAGTCTCCCTGCCGTGATGGACTGAAACCTCTGAAACAGTGAGCCAAGATGAATCTATTCCTCCTTTTAAATCATCTGTCTCATGCACTTTGTCATAGGAGCCCTTCCCTGCACCTGTCAGAAAGGAATGAAAACACAAAGAGAACAACCTGGACAAACAGACCTTGAAAGAGATCTTACCCTTTCGTCCAATCATACTTCTGCGACGCTGTCCGATCTTCATCGAACTTGTGCATAAAAATAAACATTGTCCTTGGTAGTCGGGTCTTCATTTCAGAAGCCTCCCGTGTTACGTAAAACTTACGCTAAACAGATTTGTTATGCGTTTCTTTTGTTTCTCTATCTTTTGTTATTGGGGTGCCAGTCATGAGCACGGATACAGAAAAGATACTACTTTTTCTCTCCTTATAAAGTCCACGTCAACACTGACTGGCAAGACCACTGTGGTATGCCCATATGCCTGGGGACCCCAGAACCCAATGAGAGGGAGTGAAGGCAGCAGAAAAAACATGGGCCTAAAAATTGACACACTTGGCTCCCACCTAGGCTTGACAAGGGACCACTTGCCACTCTAAAGGTGGCTAAGCCGCTCTGAACCTCTGCTTCCTAACCTGTAAAATGGATACATTAGACAATCTGTCATTAATGTAGCTCTCAAATCCTGGTGTACAAAATCTCCCAAATGTCTCAGCTCCAAGGACAGACCTGGATCCTCGGTGGCTGGTGGCCCCATCTTACAGGAAGATCTACCAGAGATTTTCTCACATCTTTTCCACTTTATAACAACTCTCATAGTACAGTTTAGACATTGCAAAAACAATTCAGGTGCCTCCTTTATGGGCCCTCTGGGGAGAGCATCATGTATAACACCTATCCTAAACATTTAAATGATCATGCAAAATAACCACTTGTGTTGGCTTCATACTCAACTCTGATTTCTCAGATAAAGGGACCACTCACTCTGGTCTGTTGAGAGCTCCCCGAACGAGGCTTCCCGTGATAAATGCAGGAGAGCCAGGAAAGCCAGGACAGCTGGCCAATCCAGCTCTCAAAACATTCTCTGCCTGACTTTTGTCTCCTTAAACACCCTCTGCACTCTGTAGGGATCAGGTATAGAAAGTAAGGGAAGAGCTGGGTGCAGTGGCACATGCCTATAATCCCAGCATCTCTGGAGGTGGAGGCAGGAGGATCGCAAGTTCGAGACCAGATGCAGTCTGTGTAATTTAGCAAGACTCTGTCTCAAAAAGTGAAAAATAGGCTGGGGTGCAGCTCGGTGGTCTAGCACTTGCAAAGCATGCAAGTGGGAAACCCTGAGTCCAACCCCAGTACCGCAAAAAAAAAAAAAAGTAAGGGAAGAGACAGGACTCTGAGTCTGCTTGGCTTGAGGTTTATCTAGCCCACCTCAAGTCCTGAGGAACGCCCAGGACCCTTGTGTGACTTGCCTTGGCACACCTGGCTTGAGTCCATGAGGCTAAGACTAAATGGCTGAAACAGTCCCTAACAGTTTGCTGTAGGCACACCTGGCTTGAGCTTTTGGGGTTAAGCCTTGAGGTTGAGACCATGAGGTGAGGCAAGATGGCCCCTGACCAAGGCAGGTAGGGCATGTCCCTCCTCAAATTTCATGCCACATCATACCACCTGATATCATCTGATTGGTTGGTCCAATCACCTGATGTCACTTAATTGGCTAACCCAAAACGTCATCATGACATCAGGAGTTCTGACTGGCTAGCCCAATTATAAGTGCGGTGCACAAGCACAGAGCTCCAGTTAGAGAGCAGGAACAGAACTTGCAGTTTGGATTATAATAAAGTTAAGTTCTGAGTTACCATCCACCCAACTCCCAAGTGGTGTGTCTCTGTAAAACTCAAGAGAAGTGGGCTAGCTGAGCATGGGGTTTCAATTTCCAGCCAGAAGCGAGCCCCACAGCACTCCAGATCAAAATAAAATGTCACACCTTTTAGACTTATCCATACACTGCTGCGGGCTGGGATTTAGCTCAGTGGGTAGAGCGCTGAGCTGCAGTCTCTGAGGCCCCGAGTTCAACTCCCAGCACCGCAAAAATGGGAGAAGGGCCTGGCAATCCACTCCCAAGGCAATCCCAAAGCACTCAGCCATTGAAAACCCTATGAGGGTCGCTATGAGTCGGATACTGACTCGACGGCACCTAACAACAACAACATACACTGCTGCTGAAATCAATAGCAGCTACAGGTCATCAACAGTGAATTTCCTGGGATTCACAGTCCTCAGGGAAGAGCACCTTCATTCACCCTTCCCATTAGGTGCTCTTGGAATGCCAGGGTATTTGTACTCAGTGAAAGAAAAACCAGGAATTTTTAAAGTATTCAGTAAAAACCATAGGAATAAGAAAAATCCCTTCTCCTAGCATTGAATTATCACCACACATTATTTCACTGCATCATTAATGCCCTTAAGAAGACAGCAACCAAAAACCAAAGAAAATATACGGCTACCAATGGAAGAGTCAACAAAAAAATCCATTTGTTCACCCATTGACTCTCTTAACAAATATATACAGAGCATTTATTTTGTACCAAACAAACAAAAGGGAAAGAGAGACATGGTCACGTGGAGCTTACAATCTAAAAGTCCTGGTATTAATCAAAGCTTTTAACACACATTTTGCAAACTGGCTGCAGTCTGGTTACCTATAACAAAAGTTAACACATTAACTACTGTACCCTTAAGACCACAGAAAAATAGGAATATCCACAGAATATCCCATTTTTCTCTTCCAAAACACTGTGTCTCCCCAGGAGATAAGACACTGTGTTCTTTTCTTTAACCCTTTAGAGCATGTAACACCATTTGTGAAACTGGCCTAAAATATAGGGAAAAGGAGCCACAGAAACAGGGGTAAGAATGTTCTGAGCTAGAGGAGGGCAGGAATCTGTCCTATGGCTGGTGGTTAATCTATTGTACCACAGCACCCTTCCAAATCAGAGTGCCAGGATTCAGAAGCACCTGGAGTAACTAAAACCTCACACCTACCCTCCACAACAGAGATCTTAGAACAGGAAGCAAAAGAAAAAATAAGCATCCAATGCTCAATTTTCAGAAGCTCTCTACGTACTCCCAAGAGAAAGACAGACAAGGGAAGACTATTTAGTTTCATTTCGAGCTTAGGTCATCAGAACCCAGCACACACATTCGTGCAGGCAGCTGGGGAGTCATTAACGCTGGCTGCCTTCAGCCACTGGCTGGACCCTGGAGAGCTCGAAAGGCACAGCTCTTGTAAGGATGCCCAGGGAGAAGGCTTCACCAATGTGGCCGAGAAGGCTGATGGTACCTCAGCCACTGGCTGCCCCGGGCAAAGCACCAGCCTTCCCCCTGACTCCGCCCTTGCCCCTCAACCACCACAGCCAGCCACCGGATCATGCCAAGCCAGTCCTACCTCATGAATGGCCCAGCTTCCTGTCTGTGTCCTGTCCCACAGACATCCAAACACTACCAATCCTGACTCAGGCCTCCACCACCCCCGGCCCCCTTCTTCACTTCAATCTTGTGTTCCTCTAACTGCACTAGACCCTCTCAGACCCCCAGATCTGAGCTAGGCTGTCTCATCTTTGGACTTTCGGACACACCGCGCTCTCTTCCGACAGCCTCCTTCCCTGGTCCTCATTCCCTCATCTACCTGTTCACTTCTAAGTTCCTCCACGTGGCCTCTTGAACATCACTTCCCCTGGGAAGTCCTTCCAGGTTCCCGTGCACTGGACTAGGTACTGTGCTCTCTGCTCCCATGGCACCTGGACTTCTGCATCCCCAGGAGCTCCTGTCTTGCATTATGTTATTGTTGTTAGGTGCCATTGAGTTGGTGTCCGTCCGACTCATAGAGACCCTATGTACAGCAGGGGAAACACTATTGTCAGTGCTTCTCTGCTGTTCATAGGGTTTTCAGTGGTGGATTGATTTTTGGGAGTGGGTTTCCAGGTCCGTCTCCCAAGCCTACAGCACCCAGGTTGTCTCCCATCCAAGGACTAACCAGGCCTGACCCTGCTTAGCTTCCAAGATCTGACAGGATCGGAGGCCACAGGGCTATGGCTGCAGACTGTCCTGCATTATAGCTGCCTACTTATTTGGCTAAATCACACTTGGGACCACGCATTCAGCAAGGACAGAGGCTGCTCTTGCCTAGTGCACTTTTACATCCTGGCCATATCAGCCAAAGGAAACACAAATCAAACGCACCCCCCACGCGTGCACAGGGAGCAGGCCGCTCCTCAGCCGTGTCTGCCTATGTGCCTTACTCTGCCGTCAGGCTCCGGCTCGGGACAGACTGTGACCCAGGCTGGAGAGTGACCCGCTTTCCATCTGCCTCCCAAACGAGACCTATCCACACGTAGGTCCCAATAAGCCCGGCCTTCAAAGGAAGCAGCTGCATATGAGCCAAGATGGCCTGTGGGTACTGGCTGTTTGCTTATTTCTTCAGAGTCAGCTGAGACTCATGAGTTCAAAAGCCCAACTACATCAAAATCAATCTTTACACACCCAGTTGTTTTGAACACAGCCCACACAGGCAGACTGTTAGCCATCCAGAGCCTACCTGGAACTGCATCCAGTGCGTGTTGACCATGTTGTTAGGTGCCATTGAGTCAGTGTCTGACTCATAGTAACACAATGTACAACAGGAAAAATAGCACTGTTAGTGCTTCATAGGGTTGTCCATGCTGGATTGTTTTTTGGGAGTGGGTCACTGGGTCCTTCTCCAAAATATACAGCACCTGGAGTTCCCAGGCAGTTTCCAATCCAAGCGCTAACCAGACCTGACCCTGCTTAGCTTCCGAGATCTGACAGGATCGGACGCCGCAGGGCTACAGCTGCAGGCAGAACAAGCACAAAGGTATGAGATCTTCAACAGTCCATGTAAATATACATATGCATATATATAAACCAATAAATACATGTACAGAGACATGCAAATACAATACACCTGCACATGCGCACACACACCAAGAAAGACAAAGGGAACCTCCAGGACAGTGGGAACAGGGGTTTCCCAGGACAACAGTTATACAGCGTGCCTGGGATCAACAGAACAGGCGGAGACAGAAGGTTCCAGAGAAGACTGGAAGATGTAGTGGACAGACTGCTCAATCTGGCCAAGCATGGTTGGAATATACCTATACTGTAGCATTCAGGAGGCTGAGGCAGGAGGATTGTGAATTTGAAACCAGGGCTACACAGTGAGACCTGGTCTCACAAGAAAAAAAATACCCAATCTCTGAATATATTTGAAGGTGATATACACAGCACAGAGATAATATGGAATAAATTAATGATGAAACCAAACAAATAAGCAAAAACTGTTATTAAGTTCAGGGAAACTAAAACATTCTGCAGTAAAGACAAAGTACTGATGAAAAATATATATACCTACCATCATATACTATCAGCCTACAGCCATACCACTGTGGCATCCGATCCCGTCAGATCGCGGAAACTAAGCAGGGTCGGGCCTGGTTAGTCCTTGGGTAGGAGACCGCCTGGGAACACCAGGTGCTGTAGGCTTGGGAGACGGACCTGGCAACCCATTCCCAAAAATCAATCTGCCACTGAAAACCTTATGAGTAGCAGAGAAGCACTGACAATAGTGTTTTGCCTGTTGTACATAGGGTCGCTATGAGTCAGACACCAACTTGATGGCACCTAACAGCAACAACATGTATTATAAGCATTACATATTGATCTAACCAACATTTAAAATAACTTTATTGGAAGGATGGGACTATACAAGCATGTATATGTGTGGTGGAGGTGGGATATGGAAAAATGTAAAATTATCCTGTTTAGCAGGAAAATCGAAGTAATAGCTAAGTATCGTTATGCTGTGGAGAAAGGAGATAGGAAGATGTTTGTGGAAGGGTTGGATAATCAATACATTTTTTAAAATAATACAGTGACTATTTGTTATGACTTGTTGCCTCCAGCGTCTGAACTTCTCTCATGTTTTCAAAACATGCCCCATCTTATCAGTCTTTATAATTGACATAGCCTCCTTGCTGCAACAGAAGCCAAAAATAAGCAAATTAATAAAACCAGACACTCCCTTCCCCAGGCTCTTTTCCAGTCCACCTAGGCGCTGTCAATCAGACGAGGACGCTAAGGCGCAGTGCCATTGGTGACGCATGTGAGTGGTCTTCAGATTGTGAGCTGAGGGACCAGGACCCAGCAGTGTCTGGGTGGGGACAGTAGCATCCTCACAGACTCAGCTCTGTTCATTATTTGGGTTTTGATTCCTAGCTGCATAGTCCTGACCCCAGCTCTCTGGGTTCCAAGCCCTGTGATTAAATGAACTATTCATTTTCCTTTTAAAGCACAGGATTTTCTGTCTAAATCATCCAGAGTTGGGCTCTTCTATGTGCAAGGAGCTAAGGCCTGCAGCCATAGCCCTGTGGCATCTGATCCTGTCAGATCTCAGAAGCCAACAGTGTCGGGCCTGGTTAGTACTTGGATGGGAGACCGCCTGGGAACACCAGGTACTATAGGCTTGGAGAAAGGACCCAGAAACCCACTCCCAAAATACAATCCGCATTTTGAAAACCCTATGAACAGCAGAGAAGCACTGACAATAGTGTTTCACCTGTTGTACATAGGGTAGCTATGAGTCAGGCATCAACTCAATGGCACCTAACAAGAAGAAGGAAGAAACCAGTTTAAGAACTGATACAGACTGCCTGTGGGTGTCTGCCCTTGGGAAAATCTAAAGATCCTAGGCTAAGTAAGTCTGGATCCTTTGGAGCTTAAAGCAGCGAAAAGCTAGCTAGTAATAAATAGCAAGACCAGAAGCAGCTTTGCACAGCTGAAACCATTAGTCAAGTCACTGCCTAAGGTTGCCTGGAACAAAGTATTAATGAGGAGACTCCTGGAGACCCCATAGATAATTCCATAGAACACAACCGTGGCAAACAGACACACAGCCCAGATTTCCCTGCAGGCATAAAAGGTGCTTTGTCCTAGCTGAGGGCAGTGTGACCAGCAGAGAACCCCAGCTATCTGCCTCCTCTGCTCAAGGGAGCTGCTTTACCCAGGGTGAAGGGGCAGCCCCCACCCAAGGACTAGAGGACGCAGGGGCACAAAGGCTTGCCCCTCGCTCCACACGGACAGCTCTGAAGGGTCATCACACCTCCAGAGCTCCTACAGGGCTGACTAAAGCTGTCATACAGCCTTCCCTAAAGACTGCAAGGGCTGAGATGTAGCTCAGTTGGTAGAGCGCTGTGCTGCAGTCTCTGAGGCCCCGAGTTCAATTCCCAGCACCGCAAAAATGGGAGAAGGGCCTGGCAATCCACTCCCAAGGCAATCCCGAAACAGTCAGCCATTGAAAACCCTATGAGGGTCACTATGACGACTCGACGGCACCGAACAACAACAACAAAGACTGCAACGCGTTCACTCTTCCCTCGGGCCAACTCTGCTTCCACCTGCTTCCTTCCACAGATGTTGATCTCATGAGAACCCCCTAGCACCGCACCTGC
Organism: Pedetes capensis; assembly: GCA_007922755.1. Classification (NCBI taxonomy): domain Eukaryota; kingdom Metazoa; phylum Chordata; class Mammalia; order Rodentia; family Pedetidae; genus Pedetes; species Pedetes capensis. The sequence goes on from VMDO01005315.1 coordinate 86,208, forward strand.
ACGCTAGCCTCCCTGGGGGACCCAACCCGCAGACGCTAAAGGCGTGGCATCTTTAATGCCAAGAAGCATGGCGTTCACTGGTTACTTCCCACTGTCTGGAGCTTTTACAGAATGAGAACACACTCATGCGGGAGCGGGATTAAAACTACAAGAAGGAAAAAGTCCTATGCGGAGGTCGGAACATAACAAAAAAACAGCTAAAGTTGACTTAGCAGAGAAGGGACAGTTTGGGGAGCGCAAAAGAAGTAGGGAGGGATCTAGCAAAAGGAGGAAATCCTGGGAGAGGAGTGGAGACAGGGAATGAACAAGGAGGAATGAGGAATGGGGGAGGGGGCAACCCCAGGGTGAACAGCCCAACTTTAACAGTCCTGGAAATAACTATAATAACACCAATCATACCAAAAAATGGTAATAATACAGATGGGCCAGAAAATTCATGTAATAGTACCGACAATGTAAAAAGAAATTTCACTGCAGAAAAAGTTTCAATCTTAAACATAACTGGGACCCAAGGATATATAGGAAAACATCACCACAAAAAGACAGGCAAATGGCAGAGAGGCCTTTGGTGGGGCAGGGGTGGGACAGGGAGGAAGTGCACAAGAGGGTAAGGGGGACTTATCTGTGCGATGTACAACAAAGTGCGTACATAGAAATGTCACAATGAAATGCATGTCAGAATGAATCACATTAAGGTGTACATTAAAAATTTCCAATTAAAAAAAAAGAATGAGAACAAAAAGAGAATGATAGGCTCAAATTTCTAAGTTCCCAGGTCAGGGGATGGCTTTCTCTAGCCATTGTTGTTGTTGTTGTTGTTAGGAGCCTTCAAGTCGAGACCGACTCATAGCGACCCTCAAAGGGTTTTCAATGGCTGACTCTTTCAGGATTGCCTTGGAAGTGGGTTGCCACGTCCTTCTCCCATTTTGCAGTGCTGGGAATCGAACTCAGGACCTCAGAGACTACAGAGCAGCGCTCTACCAACTGAGCTAAATCCCAGCCCCTTATCTAGCCACAGAGCTGAGTAAAAACAACAACAAAACCACAAGAGTTTGACTCTCACGTCAGCTGAATTCTCTCACTCTTGCAAGGTGTCCATAGGTTAGGGCACCAATCTGACCCTCCTGAAAACTGGCACAGGGATTTATGATGAGTCAGAAGACCCCGAATTCCTAACCCTTAGGAAGCAATGGGGCAGAGGCAGCAGTAGCCTTTCTGTGTGTAAAAGACACATCGGGCCCCACCAGAAGTCACCTGCGGTGTGACTGTGCAAGGGACACCGATGCCTCCTCCCTCCTGCGCTGCACTCCTCGCTGACTAAAGAAGGACCCCCTGTGCCAGGAGGCCCACCGCAAGGTCTCACTCTCAGAACTGTTGCCTTTTGCTGCTGTGCCCTGGCAAGAATCTGACCGGCATGCAAGGGACGCATCTGAGGACTCCAGATGGAGAAAAGAAGGCCCCGCTCTGACACGTGTGGTCCACACAGGTGCACGCATCAGCAGTCCTGCCTTCCACATGGTGGCCGGGCCAGCTGGGAGGGCTGCGGATCCTACGAGACTCTGAAAACCCAGACGCAGACACCACTGCTGCCCCCACATGTGGGGCTGAGGCCAGAAATTCCCTGGAATAACAGGATGATCTCGGACAATGAGCCTGTCGGAGTGGATTTATCACGTGTGACCTGCTAACTAAGGCCCCAAGAGAGCCCAGAGATGTGCGCTCACCAAGACTTTGAGAAACATCAGCGGTGGCAGCGCAGGCCTCTCAGAAATGTGCTGACAAGGCCATTCTCTGAGCTCAGGGCACCGTTAGGGGACAACGAGATGATTCCAATATGAAGACCACATTGCTTAAGTAATGAAGGAGAAACAGGGGCACTCGGCCCAAGGCAAAACAGGCCCAGTTATTACAGTGAACCAACGGCCAGCCTAGGAGTCAGATAGCTCCGACCGACAGAGATTTTTGGTGGTGTGTAAGTGACCTGGAATTGATGGGCACTGAAATCACACCTTAGCCAAATTACTGAACCTCTGTGTGTCTTCATTTCCCCACCTACAGACAGAGCTTTTTCCACAGCTGACAGACATCATTTTGCCTATAGGAATAAAACTACCACCTACTCATAGAGTTGTAAGAATTATATAGGTTATTATATGCAAAGCTTCGAAAGCAATGATTAGCACAGATAAAGTGCTAACAGTTAGATACCTGCAGCCATACCATTGTGGCATCTGACCCCATCAGATCTCAGATGCCAAGCAGGGTCGGGCCTGGTTAGCACCTGGATGGGAGACCGCCTGGGAACACCAGGTGCTGTAGGCTTGGGAGAAGGACCTGGCAACCTACTCCCAAAAATCAATCTGCCATTGAAAACCCTATGAACAGCAGAAAAGCACTGACAATAGTGTTTCACCTGTTGTACATAGGGTCTCTATGAGTAGGATACGGACTCCACAGCACCTAACAACAACAAAGGTTAGATATTATTACTGCTACCACAAATATTACTATTGCCACATGTACAACTAGAAAACTAGCTTGTCTTGAACAAGGTTTGACTGAATCCTTCAAGGTCATTATAAGCTTTTACCTAATTTCTTAAAGGGAGAAGGACTTGGCCACCCACTCCCAAAAATCAATCTATCATTGAAAACCCTATGAACAGCACAGAAGCACTGACAATAGTGTTTCCCCTATTGTACACAGGGTTGCTATGAGTCGGATACCGACTTGACGGCACCTAACAGCAACAATTTCTTAAAAAGCACTTCAGGGAATTTTAAGCTGTAGATTCCACAGTCCAATGTGTGTGGAAGGAAAGGAACTACAGCTGATTCCTGGGAATATCCAATGTTTCCTGGGATAAACCATGAGATGAATTAGATCAGCTCAATGTGGCCAAGGATGCGTAAAGAAGTGCTTTGTAAATAAGCACCTCAGAAGAAGCCCAGCAAAGGCATTTGTGACTCATGAATGAGAAAAGGGCAACTGGCCATGGCGCCTGTAATCCCAGGTCTCGGAAGGTGGAGGCAGAAGGATTGCAGGTTCCAGGCCAGTGGCAGCCTGTGGAAGCAAGACTCTGTCTCAATTTAAAAACTAAAAAAAGGGGCTGGAGGTACAGCTCGGTGGCAGAGCACTTGCAAGGCATGTGTGAGGCACTGGGTTCAGCCCCCAGTACCACAAGAAAAGAAAAGAAAAGAAAAGAAAAGAAAAGAAAAGAAAAGAAAAGAGAAGAGAAGAGAAGAGAAGAGAAAAGAAAGAAAAGAAAAGAAAGGGAAAAAGAAAAGGAAAAGAAAAAGAAAAAGAAAAAATGGAAAGGAAAGGAAAGGGAAGAAAAGAGAAGAGAAGGGAAGGGAAGGGGCGGGACGAGGCCCTGCTCTCTCACTAAAGAGGTGCCGTGCCCTGTGCACACTCACCAGCCTCTGTTTTCTTAGCCCCAGTTCTGGGGGTCTGAACCCAGAGCCTCATCCACACTTAGCAAGCGCTCTCCCATGGAGCTGCACCCCAGCCCCCTTTTATTTCTTGCGACAGGGTCTCACTAAGCTGCACAGGCTTCCCCTGGCCACCAGTACAGGAGTCCCTGCTTTGGTCTCCTGAGTCTCTGGGATCACAGGTGCACCCCACGGCACCCGGCTCCACCAGCCTCTTGCCACGGTCACTGCGACGCTCTTCACTGGGCTCAAGGCCACAGTGGCCCCAGTGGCAGCAGTGAGGGCTTTGTGCTGGGTCAACCACGTGGACAGCCCTCGTCAGGACCGACCTGGCTCTCGGCGGAGCGAGGTGTGGACCTTGCCAGTCCCTGCAACGTCCATCCACAGGTGTCAGGTTCACTCACACCGGGCGCCTTCCATGCTGGAGAGGCCAGAGGAAGGCCTTCTTCTGAGTATGGATTTGCTTTCCAGACCTGCCGTGTTTCTGCCAGCGCCAATGCCACCATCCACAGACTCACTGTTTTGGCCATGGACATGCTATCAAACAATGTAGTGCTTCTAAGGATCTCACTCTGTGACAAACAGCATAAGACAGGGGCTACGCCATGGGATCCCCACAATCAGCTTGCCATGCAGAGCAGTCTGTCGAGGTTCTAATATGGCAGAAGACCACAGGCGTCATCGTAGGAGGCAGGATGTAGGATCGGTCCTGCACCAGCAGGCCACACGTTACACTCCTGCCGACAGCCTGACCACATGAGGCATCTGAAGAGAGAACAAAGGCGGCGCTTCTCCTTAGTACCCCTACTAATCCATCCCAAAAATATCTTCCTATTCCTGAAACTGTGATGTGATAGTTAAATCACTTTCCACTCAGCAATAAAACATGCCAACCACCAGGTACAGTGCCTCGCACCTGGAATCCCAGGGACTTGGGAGGCAGAGGGAGCAAAGATCACAGGCTCGAGGCCAGAGGCAGCCTGTGTAACTTAGCGAGACCCTGTCTCAAGATAAAAAATAAAAAGCAGCCTGGAGGAGCAGCCTGGTGGTAGAGCACTGGCGAAGTATGTGCGAGGCCCTGGGTTCAAACCCTAAGTAGCACAAATAATAATAATACTAATGCTACCAGGGGGCACGACAATGATTCCACCAAATCAGAGGCCTGTCCCTCAGCCATCTGTGACTTCCTGTGGAGCTACACAGGGAGATTAACAGGGCCAGCCTAGAAGGCCAGTCTCTCCCACAGGGGAAGAGCTGTCCCCAGCCAGCAGAGGCAGGAAGGAGTAAAAACAGATGCCGGGGGCTTTTGTCACATGTCTCCTACCAAAGTTGAACCAAGAATATTAAAAAAAAAAAAGAAAGAAAGAAAGAAACACTAAACAGATCAATAGAAAGTAACAAGACTGATGCAGTAATAAAAAGTTCCCAAGAAAAGGCCAGGACCGGACAGATTCACTATTGAATTTTGCCAGAGCTTTAAGAACTAACACTAATGCTCCTCAAACTATACTATAGAACAGAAAGGGAAATGATGCTTCCAACTAACTCTATGAAGCCATTAGTATGCTGTTAATAAAACCAGATAAGAACACAACCAAAAAAAAAAAAAAAAAAAACTATATACCAATATCCTCGATGAACATAGATGTAAAAATCCCCAACAAAAACTTGCAAAACAAGTCCAACAATACATTAAAAGGATAATGCATTATCACCAAGTTGGTTTCATCCCAGGGATGCAAGGATGGTTTAATACAGGCAAATCAGTGAATGTACTACAGCATATAATTAGTGCAAGGATACAAATCACATGATTATCTCAAATGATTCAGAAAAAAAGCCTTTCACAAAATTCAACATCCCTTCATAATAAAAGCCTGCAAGAAACTAGGCATAGAAGGATCATACCTCACCATAATAAAAGATACCTACAACAAGCTATGGGCTGGGATTTAGCTCAGTTGGTAGATCACTGCTCTGCAGTCTCTGAGGTCCCAAGTTTGATTCCCAGCACTGCAAAAATGGGAGAAGGGCCTGGCAATCCACTCCCAAGGCAATCCCGAAACAGTCAGCCATTGAAAACCCTATGAGGTCGCTATGAGTCGGATACCGACTCGACAGCATCTAACAACAACAACAACAACAACAACAACAACAACAACAAGCCATAGCAAACATCACAGTGAATGGGGAAAAACTGAAGGCATTTCTACTTAAGTGAAGAACAACACAAAAACCCCCTCTCACCACTCTACTTCAATATAGAAGAAATTTTTGCCAGGGCAATAAAACAAGAAAAAGAAATAAAAGAGCACAAATAGGGGAGGAAGTCAAATTATCCCCATTTATAGATGATATGGTCCATTATGCAGAAAACCGTAAAACCACCACCAAGACTTTTAGACCTGATAAGCAAATTCACCAAAGTAGCAGCATACAAAATCAACATACAAAAAATCAGCATCTTTTTTATACACCAATAACAAACCAATTAAGAAAGAAATCACAAAAACAATCCCCTTCATAATAGCCTGAAAAAAACTATCTAGAAATAAACCTAACCAAGGAGGTAAAGTAAAAATTATAAAACACGGCTCGGGAGGCGGAGGCAGGAGGATCGCAAGTTCAAAACTAGAGGCAGTCTGTGTAATTTAGCGAGACCATCTCAAGAAGTAAAGAAATGGGCTGGGGGTGCAGCTCACTGGTCCAGCACTTGCAAAGCATGCAAGTGCGAGGCCCTGAGCTCAACTCCCAGTACTGCAAAAATAAAACAAAACAAGACAAAATTATAAAACACTAAGGAAAGAAACTGAACAAGACACTAGAAGATGGACCGACCTCCTATGTTCAGAGATCATCAGAATTGATATTGTGAAAGCAGCCATATTACTGGAAGTGATGGATAGATTCAAAGCAATCCTCATCAAAATACCAATGACATTCTTCACAGAACTAGAAAAAAAATGCAGGTAGGCATAGCCACTATGAAAAGCAGTAACGAGTGCCCTCAAAAAACTAAATGCAGAACTACCATATGACTCAGCTATACCACTCCTGGGTATATAGTCAAAGGAATCCAAGTACGTGTACAACACCATGTTTATGACAGCACTACTCACAATAGCCAAGTTATGGAACCAGCCTAGGTGCCTATCAACAAATGAGTAGGTGAAAAAATGTGATATATAAGCACAATGGAGTATTATTCAGCCAGTAAGAAGAATGCAATCATGTTGTTTGCAGGAAAATGAGATCAAAGTAGGATCATGTTAAGTGAAATGAGAAAGACAAGTATTGTATATTTTCTCTCGTATGTGGAATCTAGGGGGAAAACAAAGAAAACATAAAAGTAAAAAGGGACATATTAGGGTTAGAGGGAGGAGTTCAGAGGGAGGGGTGAGAGGAATAAAAGATGGTAATGAGAGATATAATCAATGTTATATGCATGTATGAAAATGTCATAATAAAACACATTTTGTACAATTAATGTATGTTGCTGTTGTTAGGTGCCACTGAGTCGAGTCCAACTCATAGCAACCTTCGTCAATTACTATATACTAACTAGAAAAATATATGCAAAAAATAAGCAATCATTATTAGCTTTATCACCGAAAATGATATACCAAAGTCTTGTAAAGCTACAAAAATGATATTCAGACTTAGCAGTAATTAGAGAAGTGCAAATTAAAACCAGGAGTATAATTCACATCACCAGATTTTCAAAATGAAAAGCCAGTATCAAGTGCCAATCAAAGTTTTTAGTGGAAACTCTCCTACCCTGTTGAGAGAAACATAAATTATTTTAACCAACTTAAAAAATGATGTGTCATTACCTTATAAATCTGAACATGCCTACTTGCACACAACTCTTTAATTACATCTCTAGGCGTATATAGGAGAGCAGTGTTTTACAAACTTTTGATAATAATTCATCTAATAAACTGGTTTCTAACCCGTACTTTTCCATAAAATTGTATGGAGCAGAAGAGAAAATATCAGAGCACATTGCTACTGGATTAAATACTGCCTGGTGAGAGTGCGTGTACACACACACACACACACACACACACACACACAGACCGCAAAGTACATTTCTTATTATACGTCATGTGCCAACGAGTTTGAACGCTATTGCCCTCAAAAAACTAAACTAAAGAAACTAAACTAAACTAAAACTAAACTAAAGAATCTCTTGCACATGAGCTCCAGGAGACTCATACTGTTGTTGTTGTCAGGTGCCGTCAAGTCAGGTCTGACTCATAGAGACTCTTGTAGAGTTTTCAATGGCTGACTGTTTGGGGATTGCTTCAGGAGTGGACCACTGAGTCCTTCTCCCATTTTTGTGGTGCTGGGGATCGAACTCAGGTCCTCAGAGAGTGCAGAGCAGCGCTCTACCAACTGAGCTAAAGCCCAGCCCCTGGGAGGCTCGTATGGATTCATTAAAATGCTACATGACAATGCAAATAAGTGGTACGCGGCCAACATATACCAGGATGATGCTTCTCACAACCAACATCAAACCAAAAAAACACATCACAGAAAGGCACACATATGAAACTGTGTACATGGTGATGTGATGTCTTAAAATATGCAATTTTAGAAATTTAACTGCGGTCAAAGCGCAAGGAGAAAAGGGAATGATAAACACAAAAATCAGGGAACCTTTGCAACAGTGGGGAGAGAGGCTGACCAGGAGGGGGCACAAAGGTAAGGATTCTAGGATTCTGGTGAGTTCTTACGCTGAATGATTAGAAATCTCTCCTTGATGAGATCTCTGAACCCCTACATTTACCTTCCTGCTGCCGATCTAGGTGTGACCATTACACCTGATCATTTTGCTTAGTATTTAAGCCCCATTGTGAGTTGTGTTCTCCATGACTCGATTAAAAACTCTCAAACTGCTAAGGTCTCCTAATCTGGATGCCGTACAAGTGGGATCTGACTTAGGATAAGCCGTCCTTTACTTCTACTCTGTCTGTCATTATATAATTAAAACTTAACACAACTAGTTACCACAACTATGAGAAAATGGAAAAGAAAGGAACCTGAATTCCCCAAATATAAAGAAGCAATTGTTGTTGTTGTTGTTAGGTGCTATCAAGTCGGTATCTGAGTCATAGCAACCCTACATACAACAGGTGAAACACTATTGTCAGTGCTTCTCTGCTGTTCATAGGGTTTTCAATGGCGGATTGATTTTGGGGGAGTGGGTTGCTGGGTCCTTCTCCCAAGTCTACAGCATCTGGTGTTCCCAGGTGGTCTCCCACCCAAGTACAGGGCCACCCAGACCCGACCCTGCTTAGCTTCTGAGATCTGATGGGATCGGATGCCACAGGGCTATGGCTGTAAGCAAAGAAACAATAATGAGATGGAAATGATTATTACCCTGATTTGATCAGTGCACACCATGAACATGTGTTGAAATATCACACCGTACCCCATAAATATGTACGATTATCACATGTTGATAAATTTTTTTAAAAAGAACCTTCTGTAGCAAAGAAAATGCTGAAAGAATTGGCACAAAGCTGGTTTTTTTTTTTTTAAATCTATTTAGAAAGAAAAGACTGTCATTAAAATGCCTCACCATTTTTTGGTCCTAAATGGCTTCTTCCTCAGAAACACCTCATGAAGTAAGTGTGATACACAAGGACAGTCAAGATTTTTTTAAAAATCTATAAATCACTCAACAGATAAGGAGGCTTGTAGGCTTGCCCTCAGCAGGGAGCAGCTTAATCTGCCCAGAAGATCAATCGATCTCTCTCTCTCTATTATACACACACACATACACACACACAGCTGCAGCTACAGGCCGGGGGCCAGCCCACAGGCAGAGCTTGGCCACTGCGGAGTTCTCCAAAGGCACAGGACAAGGGAGGGAGCAGATCCAGGCCAGCGTGAGGCACGGGCTCTGCTCTTTTGCCCAGAGAAATAAAGGACATGGTTTTCTTGCTGGCCAATTCTATACTAAGCCTGCAGCTGTAGCCCTGTGGCATCCGATCCATCAGATCTCGGAAGCTAAGCAGGGTTGGGCCTGGTTAGGACTTGGATGGGAGACTGCCTGGGAACACCAGGTGCTGTAGGCTTGGGAAAAGGACCTGGCAACCCACTCTCAAAATCAATTCGCCATTGAAAACCCTATGAACAGCAGAGAAGCACTGACAATAGTGTTTCACCTACTCTATGTAGGATCGCTGTGAGTCAGATACTGACTTGACGGCACCTAACAACAATCCTATACTGGAGACTATGCCCAGCTAAGGAAACAAGACTTCTATCCCACCATGCTGGCTGGATAGAGAAAAGGGGGCCCATGGAGGAGATACACACACACACACACACACACACACACAAACACACAAACACATAAACACACACACACAAACACACACACACACACACACACACACACACACCATATATTCTATCCACTAGACATACTTTATGTCCATCATTTTACTTGACCCTCAAAACACCCTGCAAAGGTTAATGTCATTTTAGAAATGAAGATCCTAAATGCTCAGACCAACTTCATAAGCTACCAAAGGCTGCCCCCTATTGGTTGGTGGAGGTGGGATCGATCACTAAAAGTCAAAGGAGATGGCAGACCGGTTCCGTCCTGGAGCATTACCTCTGAGAATGGACCCCTGGGCTGCCCACCCAGCTGTGCTTCCTACTCCCCAAGGCAGGGCCACCCCGCAGGCAGACACCACCCGAGAGGAGCTCGGCAGGATTCCACTAGGAGGAAGGGACTATGCAGCCTCCTTTCCCAGGCCACCACACACAGCCCTCACCCCCACAGACCACACTGAGCACCCCAGACATGCTTCGTCTTGGCCATTAAAGGAGGGGGAAGAAAAGGAGGAGGAGGAAGAAGAGGAGGAGGAGGAAGAGAAGAGGAGAAAGAAAGAAAGAAAGAAAGAAAGAAAGAAAGAAAGAAAGAAAGAGGAGGAGGAGGGGGAGGGGAGGGGGAGAAGGTGGAGGAGGGAGAAGAAGAGGAGGAGGAAGGAAAGAAGGAGAAGGAGGAGGAGGAGGGGAGGAGGAAGGAAAGAAGGAGAAGGAGGAGGAGGAGGAGGGGAGGAGGAAAAGGAAGAAGAAAAAGAAGAATAAGAGGAGGAAGAGGAGGGGAGGAGGAGCAGGAGGAGGAAGAAGAAGAAGAAGAGGAGGAGGAGGAGGAAGAAGAGAAAGGGGAAGAAGAAGAAGAGGAGGAGAAGGAAGGAAGAAAGGAGGAGGAGAAGGAGGAGGAAGTGGGGAAAGGGAAGAAAAGAAGGAGGAGGAGGAGCAGGAGGAGGAGGAGGAGAAGAGGAAGAAAGAGAAGGAGAAGGAGAAGGAGAAGGAGAAGAAGAAGAAGAAGAAGAAGAAGAAGAAGAAGAAGAAGAAGAAGAAGAAGAAACAGCAGCAGCAGCTTAGCTCCAGGTAGCTGCACCCCTCAGCGCCCTGAGCTCAGCCTCACTCTCAAGCCACCCACGGGTCCCGCTGCCGGTGCTCCCCACAGTTACCTAAGGTCCAGCAAGAGACGGTGCCCAGAAGGTGGGTGTCGCTGAAGATGGCGTGCATGTACATGAGGTGAACCATCAGCTCGGCCAGCCCCCACCAGCAAAGCAGGCGGCCCAGGCCGCGGGCCAGCGCGCACAGGTTGTCCTTCAGCGGGCAGAGCGCTGGCTGCTGCATCTGAAGCGGAGGCAGAGAAGGCGGCGTTAGAGGGGGCTCGAGGCCCGAAACCTTCCAACCGACCTGGACCCTGGTTTTAATAAACTCGCCGATCATTACTGCCATTCCCACCAACAGGATCGGATTCGTTTGCCTCCAGTGTCTTGGGTGGAAGTCACGGCCCTACTGGAAAACTGTCCCAGAGCAAGAGCAGGGGAGGAGGCCAGCGACCCATGAACCAAAACCATGACAAGGTCTGTGTCCCTCTACCCTACCACAGCCCTGGAAAAACCCAGGCTGGACCCCGCGCTTGGTATATTCCGCCACTTGGGACTCAGCCGGCTCCCTGGGCTCTGGGCGTCAACACCAGCTCATGCCTGAGGCTGTTACAGCTGGCCTAAGAAGGGGCACAGGACAGGTGAGAGCTAGAGTGGAGACCGTCTGAGAGTGAGAGGAGAAAGTTAGGGGTGCATGTCATCACTGAGTTGTTTTTGAAACAAAGCAAACACAAACAGGGATAATTGACCAGCAATATATCATATTTAGGAACGTCAGACTACAGAGTCTGACTAAATCAGGATCAAATTCTACCATTAACGCTGCAGCTTATGACCCTCAGCAAGGATGTGAACTATTTTTGGTCTTGGTTTCCTCCTATATAACATGAAAAATATTGTCGTGATGATTAAATATGATAAAGCATATGAAGTACTAAGCATAGCACCTAGCATATTAAAAGCACTAGGAACAGCCCAGTGCAGTGGCGCATGCCTGTAATCCCAGTGACTCCGGAGGCAGAGGCAGAAGGATCGTGAGTTCAAGGCCAGAGGCAGCCTGCGTAACTTATCAAGACCCTGTCTCACGGTCTTAGAGGGGGGCATCCCTGGGGTATATCACTTGGAAAGTATGTGTGAGACGCTAGGTTCAACACCCAAGTACCACACACAAAAAAAGCACGAGCAGCTATTATGCACCTCCGGTTTGTATGTTCTTCCCGTTCTCCCCCACAGAATCCCAGATGACTGCTACAGAGCAGCATTAGAAGACAGGATCTTTTGAGTGTCCACAGACAGACACTAGAGCGCAAATGTCCCTTGTCAAAAATGCTTGGGACCAAACATATTCCAGGTTTTGGAATATTTACACAGACTTCACACCAGCTGAGCATCCCTCATCTGAAAATCTGCTTGAAAACTTTCAGAATTTTGGAGCATTTCAGATTTTCAGATGAGGGATGCTCAACCTGGACTGAAAACATCTTCAACAGTTACGAATGACGAAGATGGAAATCCAGCTCTATAAATACCCTGCTGTGTGGCCTCTCCCCACTGCCTGGTAATTTTTATTTATTTATTTAGTGTGTGTGTGTGTGTGTGTGTGTGTGTGTGTGTGTGTGTGTGTGTGCGCGCGCGTGTGTGTGTGTGGTACTGGGGGTTGAACCCAAGGCCTCACACTTGCATGCTCTGCAAGTGCTGGACCACTGAACTGCACCACTAGCCCATTTTTTTTTTTTTACTTTTTGAGACAGGGTCTCACTAAATTACACAGACTGTCTCTGGTCTGGAACTTGCGATTCTCCTGCCTCTGCCTCTCCAGCCACTGGGATGACAGGCGTGTGCCACAGTGCCTGGCTTGACATACAATAAGTTAAACACAGAGATTCTATAATTCATAAATAGGCTATAAAGTTTCAAGTGAATTCAATTTCACTCCTTAACCACTAGATAAATATGCACACATCACCACCACAACAAAAAAGAACAGTAAGTTTTCTTCATCTTACAGAGACAAGATTTAATTAGGCTACAGGCTGACTTGCCTGCAGCCGTAGCCCTGTGGCATCCGATCCCGTCAGATCTCGGAAGCTAAGCAGGGTCGGGCCTGGTTAGTCCTTGGATGGGAGACCACCTGGGAACTCCAGGTGCTGTAAGCTTGGGAGAAGGACCCAGCAACCCACTCCCAAAAAACAATCAGCCATTGAAAACCCTATGAACAGCAGAGAAGCACTGACAGTAGTGTTTCATCTGCTTGATGGCACCTAACAACAACAACAAAGGCTGCCTTGGGATGCAGAGGTGACTTCATGCTAAATGATGAAGCAGAACCCGCACACAGCGGCTGGGGAGTAATGGCCTTGACTTAGCATTTGACTTCTGGGCCCAAGACACTAAGTGAACCAGAAAGTCCCCTCCTAGGGGATTCTGGGACCCTCCTCTGCTTCTCACCTCTGTCTACTGAGACTCGCTAGAGAAGCACGCACTGCCCTCAGAGAGGGGCAATAAATCCCTCCTGCCAAGGGATTTATTCTGCTCTTTAAACGTACATTCTACCACTTTGTCCTCCTATGCTAAGAAATCCTGGCGGCCTCTGAACATTCCAATGTTGTTGTTGTGAGGTGCCGTCAAGTCGGGTCCGACTCATAGTGACTCTTATAGGGTTTTTCATGGCCAACTATTTCACAATTGCCTCAGGAGTGGGTTGCCATGTCCTTCTCCCATTTTTAGGGTGTTAAAAGATTAAACTGGGGTCCTTGTACATTACACCAGGCTGCACAAACCACTTCAGCACCCGTCTGACTCACTACTCCCTGGTGACCTCGATGGTTCCATCTTTTTAACATTGTTGTTGTTGTTAGGTGCCGTCAAGTCGGTATCCGACTCATAGCGACCCTCATAGGGTGTTCAATGGCTGAGTGCCTCAGGATTGCCTTGAGAGTGGATTGCCAGGCCCTTCTCCCCTTTTTGCGGTGCTGGGAATTGAACTCAGGGCCTCAGAGACTGCAGCGCAGCGCTCTATCCACTGAGCTAAATCCCAGCCCTCTTTTTAACATAGATGGGAAAAAATGAGGCAGGAATTTTCTTCTCCCTTTCAATTCCCTCGGTCCAGAACGACACTCAGCCAGCCAAGACAGTCTATGCTGTGAGGAAACAACAGTAACTGCTTTGAAGCACTGACCGGGCCGTTTGGACAAAGGAAGGGCTATTTGGGAAAGGGGGTCTCTGAAGGGAAATCAAGGACCATGGGGCGTTTAAAGACTTGCAGTGATCACAGGTGACTAGATGATAGCTGCAAGAGAGCAACTCAACTCACCTCCCTTCCTGGGCATAAACTCAGAAAGGTTTTCACTTCAAACTCTACTTCCGCAAAGTCCTACAAAGTCTACAGCAAGAGATCCACAAGCCAGTGGATCGCCGCATCCTCGCTGCAAATATGTCCACCTACTGGCTCCTTAGTGTCTGTTATGTAATTGAATGGGAGAAGGACCCAGCAGCCCACTCCCAAAAAACAATCAGCCACTGAAAACTCTATGAATAGCAGAAAGGCACCAATAATTGTCTTTCATCTGTTGTGCACAGGGTTGCTATGAGTCAGTCACCAACTTGACGGCACTTAACAACACACAGCCAAAACTCCTGGACTTGTCTCTACAAGGCTCCCTTTTTGATGCTGAATGCCTCCTCATTCCAAGCAACAGAAATGCACACTTCCTAATTGTACAAATCCACTCAGAAGGGAAACAATCCAACTCTCCATTCTATTTACTTTTACCTTAAAAAAAATGATTATCTTTCTGATTGTTGTTGTTGTTGTTAGGTGCCTTTGAGTCTGTTCAACTCACAGTGACCCGGCACTGTGCCATGCCCAGCACTATGTCAGTGCTTCTCTGCTTTCTGTTAGGTTGTTTCACTATTCCAATCCACTCAGACCTTCATTCTGGTGGACTCTCTTTCATTTAGAAAAGTCCCCCCCCTCATCCCTTGTCAGCGCAGTGGGAAGAAGAGACGGCCACACCCGGTTTGTCTAATAAGCAGGCGGCTCTCCTGTCTGCATTCGAAGGGTTCCATCTGAGGTCCTCCCAACCTCGAGGTCTGACAACTTCAAGACCATTTGGAAATTGCCATCACGGGAATTTTAAGTTCAAGCGCCACTAAAAAATATGCGTTAACTCATCTGCAAAGTGCACTTTAGAATGCATTATGTTTTAAAACCTCATTTCATACAAATTGCATAAAAGGGAATATGGAAGCCTTTCCCTCTCCCTGAAAGATACTCTGAGGATAGAAGACGACTGTCCTCAAAGAGGAAGCTGCTTTTCCCACACACACAAGTAATGCATGTGTTTGGGAGCAGCAAGCACCGGCCTTACCCATAGCCCATGACTCCACGGGGCCCCTCGGCCCCCACTGCCCAGCGTCTGTCTGCAGGTCCAGCGCCCTGCCACCGGAGCCTCGCTCCTTCTGTCTTCTGCATCACAGACCACATCCCTACTCCCAGCAGGTCACTGCCTCGTCAGGACCCCACTGGCCCCAGCCCAACCCCCCCCACCCAGGCCAGAATCACACACTGTTCTCTCTCAGGCAGCCCGTGGGACCTACAGCTGGGGTGGCTGCCGGTCCAGCCATCTGGAGGCTCCAGACCTTCAGGTCCATCCGGCCACACTCCACCCCAACTCCCGTCACGCCAAGTCAGCGTGACACCGCTCTGGTCCTTATTCCTTCCACCCAACCTATATTCCCGAGCCCCTCTTTATGCCCAGCTCCTCAGCTATAAGGCAGTAACAGCAGTCAGTCAGTGTCTGTGTGCGTGTGTGTGTGTGTGTGTCTGTCTCTCTCTCTCTCTCTCTCTCTCTCTCTCTCTCTCTCTCTCTCGTCTGAGCATCAAATGAACTGGAATCTGTAAAGCTGGCTTGGAACAGGGGCTCGGTATTATTGTTGTTGTCCCCATTATTCCAGGTGCATGCCAGAGCAGGGGTCCCCAACCCCTCCAACCCCCGGGGCATTGACCATGCAGCCTATTAGAACGAGGCTGTGCAACAGGAAGTGAGCAGTGGAGAGTGAGCAAGCAAAGCTTCATCTGTATTTCCATCCACCCCCCAAGCCCCACCCCCATCTGTGGAAACCGTCTTCCATGAAAATGGTCCCTGGTGTCAAAGAGGTTGGGGCCACTGCTTGAGAGCTAGGGCCCATCCCCACCTCAACAGAGCTTCTGGGACACTGACCGCCCCCAGCCCTCGCCTGCAATGACTGACTACCTGGGTCTTGCTTCACACAGGTGGGACCAGCACCCTGGCCTCTTCAGAGGCAAAGGAGGGCCAGCGCCCACAATCCTCTGCTGCTGTGCTCCCCCGCGAGACTGGACACAAAGGGCCTCGATTCTGGCCTAAACTGGCCCTGGAATTGCCACGTTTTTATTTGATAACAACAACAAAAATAATAGCAGTAATTAATATTTTATACCATTTATGTGTCAAGTCACATTGTGCCCATAAAACGTTTAATCCTCACAACAATCCTGTGAGGGAGGTATTACTGGTCTTCCCGTTTTACAGACAAAGAAACTGAGGCACCAATGAGGTAACTCACCAGACGCTCTGAAGCCGAAGCAGAGCAGGGATTTGACCCCAGGAGCTGGATCCTTAGCTCCACACTGCGCTCCCTATTTGCACACTGTGTCTCTGTGTGGGGTGGAAGCACAGCCCGTGGCAAGGAAGGACCCTGTCCCATCACACGGCTCACCTTCCTCCCTCCACCCCAGCCACAGAAGACCACGCAAAGGCCCTGAGCTCCCAGCTAAGCAGATGAACAGCACCCTGCTTTTCCCTCCCAGACCCTACCTCGTTCCAGCTCCGTATCTGAGTCCCCCAGAAGCACAGAAGAAAAATAACTGGAGCCTGCATTCCTGGTACTGTAAACGCAATCAGAAAGGGCCTCAAGGTAAGGCACTGAGGCCCTGTCACAGGTAAAATTTTCACCTGTTCCTTACTGGTGAGTGCAAATTTCAAGTCAGCCTACAGAGAGGGCTGGGGTTCAGCTCAGTTGGTAGAATACTGCTCTGTGCTCTCTGAGGCCCTGGGTTCGATCCCCAGCACAGCAAAAAATGGAAGAAGGACCTGGCAGCCCACTCCTGAAACAATCAGCCATGGAAAACCCTATAATAGCAGAGAAGCCCTGACACAGCCGGGAATGCTTTGTCTGTTGTAGGCAGGGTTGCTAACAATATCAAAGAACATCGAGGATCCGTCTCCTGTGCTAGCCTCATTTTGTGTATTTAAATGTGTGTGCTATAATCTGGGCAAACGCTGCATTCTCCAGGGCTTTGCCTCATCTTATTTTATTATTTGGAGTTTGCAGATTCCCACCTGGATCCTGCTTTGCCGGCCTGGATCGGTCTCCATCATAGGGCTCTGCTGCCCCCTGGTGGTGATGCCTCAGTCTACTGCCCTGCATTGTTTTTCAGCATCGACCTGACAATCTACAAAAACCAATAGCCACGACCTTCAGTATCATCCATCCTTGTATCAGAGGGCATTTCACGCACCCACCCATTCAATCACTCATTCAGAACTAACCTTGCTTACACATTCTTCCAGTTAGCATCCGTCCTCCTGTCCCGGCCTTCTCCTACATTAGCTTCTTAATTTAACTCCTCCTCTCTTCCCTCAGGAGGGGGGCGCCCCACAGGCACCCCCAGCAACGGGAGAAATGTCCTGGCTTTTTTCTCCTGTCATCTGTAGCTTGCTGAATATTTTTGCTTTTCTAGACTGACTTTTTAAAAGGTTTGAATTTGCCTTTCTAAATTCCTTGCTCTTAACGATTGCTTGTGCCTGCAGCTGTAGCCCTGTGGCATCTGATCCCGTCAGATCTCGGAAGCTAAGCAGGGTCAGGCCTGGTTAGTACCTGGATGGGAGACAGCCTGGGAACACCAGAAGCTGTAGGCTGGGAGAAGGACCTGGCAACCCCCTCCCAAAAATCAATCTGCCATTGAAAACCCTATGAACAGCAGAGAAGCACTGACAATAGTGTTTCCCCTGTTGTACAGAGGGTCGCTATGAGTCGGATACCGACTCGACGGCACCTAACAACAACAACAACGATTGCTACCATGTTAGAATGGGCTGGGATTTAGCTCGGTTGTAGAGCACCACTCTGCAGTCTCTGAGGTCCTGGGTTCAATTCCCAGCACCACAAAATGGGAGAAGGAGGTGGCTCCACTCCCGAGGCAATCCCAAAACAGTCAGCCATTGAAAACCCTATGAGGGTCACTATGAGTCAGACACGACTCCACAGCACACAACAACAACCATGTTAGAGGCTGGGATTTAGCTGTTGGCAGAGCAATGCTCTGCAGTCTCTGAGGTCCCAGGTTCAACCCTGAGCAACCCAAAAATGGGAAAAGGACATGGCAATCCACTCCCGCGGCAATCCTGAAACAATCAGCCATTGAAAGCCCTGTGAGGGTCGCTATGAGTCAGACACGGCTCAACAGCACCCAACAACAGCATGTTAGAGGGGTAAAAAAAAGAGAGCGGAATTAAGACATGAATGGAACATGAGCCCTTATTTTGAAAGAATTCACCCCCTTTTCTCCCTCAGACTAACGCTTTAAGAGAATGAGGGCTCTTGGCTGAAGATTTAGGGGGGGCCTGACTCTGGAACAGAGCAGCCGTCCTCTTATCCTCCTTTTGAACCCTAAAGGGCTCAGTTGGAATGGAAATGAGAAATAAAAAGAAAGATGGTTTTGCACCGTGATAAAGAACAGATCACACAGGGAAAAGCTCCTTACAGGTAAGATGCAGTTAGGAAAAAAATTTGCCTCCTAATGGATCCAGCCTGCTCCTTGGGGAATTCCTATCTGTCCCCAGGGGAAGGACAGGACAGATATTCAGTCCAAAAGCTGCTGGCTGGGAAACTGGGAAGAATCTAGAAGTCACCACGTCAAGGAGATTGTGCTAAGGACAAAGTGAGCAGGGTCTGAGCCCACTCTGTACCGTGCCAACCCCATCCCATCTCGATCCTCCAAGAAAGCCAGGGGAGTGCTCCAGGTCGGGTAGGAAGGGAGTTGGGGAAACTGAGGAAGGGAGATTTTAGGAACTGTAATGAAAAATCCAGGGCTGGGATTTAGCTCAGTTGGTAGAGCACCGCTCTGCAGTCTCTGAGGTCCCGCATTCGATTCCCAGCACTACAAAAGTGGGATAAGGACGTGGCAGTCCACTCCCAAGGCAATCCCGAAACAGTCTGCCATGGAAAACCTATGAGAGTCACTATGAGTCGGACCCGACTGGATGGCACCTAACCACAATGAAAAACCCAAGTTGACTGCAATTTACCTCCAAGCACTGGCCTTCCAATGCTACATTCCATATAAACCAGCACTGGCCTTTCCATGGGAGAGAAAATCCACAAAATGCCTGTAACTGACCCATAGGGCAAACTTTGTTGTTGTTGTTAGGTGCCGTCGAGTCGGTATCCAACTCATAGCGACCCTGTATACAACAGGTAAAACATTATTGTCAGTGCTTCTCTGCTGTTCATAGGGTTTTCAATGGCAGATTGATTTTTGGGAGTGGGTTGCCAGGTCCTTCTCCCAAGTCTACAGTATCTGGTGTTCCCAGGCGGTCTCCCATCCAAGTACTAATCAGGCCCGACCCTGCTTAGCTTCCGAGATCTGATGGGATCGGATGCCACAGGGCTACAGCTGCAGGCAGGGCAAACTTTAAGTTACCCCAAAACTAAAAGGTAAACTGACAAGTAGTACACACTCCTTCAGGACCCTAAGCAAAAAGGGGACCAGGCCAACGAAAGCAGCTGATCAGACTCGGCCCATGGCAGGCAGATTCCATGTCTGAGGCCACACGGAACAGCTCCAGGCCCACTACAAAGTTGTTGTTGTTGTTGTTGTTGTTGTTGTTAGGTGACATCAAGTTGGTATCTGAGTCATAGTGACCCTGCGTACAACAGACGAAACACTATTGTCAGTGATTCTCTGCTATTCATAGGGTTTTCAATGACAGATTGATTTTGGGGAGTGGGTTGCCAGGTCCTTCTCCCAAGCCTACAGCACCTGGTGTTCCCAGGTGGTCTCCCATCCAAGGACTAAGCAGGACCAACCCTACTTAGCTTCTGAGATCTGACAGGCTTGGATGCCACAGGGCCAAGGCTGTAGGACTACAAAGTTAAACTACATTAAATAAGGTTAATTATTTCCTCCTCTGCCACAAGATAAAGACCACACTTGAGTTCTGCATCCAGTACTCCTGGGATGCTGGGTGGGCTGCTGTTTTATTCTCACCCCCATAAAAGCTAGGGGGAACAAAGATCAGCCTTGTCTGTCTTTAAGGTATGTTTTCTTAACTTCTAGTAAAGCTTGCTTGGCCCACCTCTAGTCTTCTCCTTTGCCTAAGGGAGGTCCTGATCTTGATTGCTCCACCCAAAGAACTGTGGTTTTTCCAGTTTTCCTCCAAGTTTCCCCAGGGACCCAGTTTTCCCTGGTAACAGTTCTTAGCCTCCAGCATGCATCAGAATGACCTGGATGGCCTGTTAAGCCACACTGACCTGCCCCACGCTGGGGGGTCCAATTCATTCAGTAGGCCTGGGGCAGGGCTTGAGAATTGGCATTTCAGCAACTTCTGCCCCACCTCATCCCCATGAGGCTGGTCCAGGAAGCACACTTTGAGAACCAGAGTTAGAAACTCAGCTGCCACCAGGCATGGTGGCGTGCGCCTGTAGTCCCAATGGCTCAAGGAAGCGGAGGCAGGAGGATCGCAAGTTCGAGACCAGAGGCAGTCTGCATAACTTAGAGAGACCCTGTCTCAAAAAAAATTTTTTTTTAAATGGGCTGCGGGTGCAGCTCAGTGGTCCAGCACTTGCAAAGCATGCAAGCACGAGGCCCTGGGTTCAACCCCCAGTACCAAATAATAATGATGATGATGATGATGATGATGATGATGATGATGATGATGATGATTGGACATTTCTACTGGCATTTTTTAGATGTTATTGTTACAATACTAAAAATATACTTTTGAATGTAATGTATAAGTTAGTGCGTAGCCAGAAGCAAAGCCTGCCGGAGAGAAAAAATCACCGGAACACCAGCATTAATCAGAGGAAGGGGCTTCGTTGCCAGCCAGCGGAGCAACAGCTGGATTTCGGGTCCCAAAAGGCTGCGCTCCCTGTGTAATTCTTTCCTGACCCTCATTTAGGACTCACAGACTAGTGGACAAAGAGATCTGTGTGTTTCTTTCTGACTGGTTATTTTAAGCAGTCTGCAGGTGTTACAGAGCAATCCAAGCAGAAAGTCCTTGATCACAAATCTTTGAGTAAACAACTTTAGATACCAGGGGCTACGTCCACATGGGGAGGGATTTATTGCAGCTTCTCTGTGTTTAGAGAGAGGAGCTCCTGGCAGTCCCTAGATAAGGGAGTGCGATCCTATTCTCTGATTAGGGGACTGAGGAATACAAACTCCTAAGTCTTAAAGTGGGCTGGGATTTAGCTCAGTTGGTAGAGCGCTGCTCTGCAGTCTCTGAGGACCCAAGTTCGATTCCCAGCACTGAAAAATGGGAGAAGGACATAGCAACCCACTCCCAAGGCAATCCCGAAACAGTCAGCCATTGAAAACCCTATGACGGTCACTATGAGTCAGACTCAACTCGACAGCACCTAACAACAACAAGTCTTAAAGTAGCCAAGGTTTGGTGTGGTTTCATTAGGGTTTTCCTTTTTATATCACATTTTTTCTTTCTCATAAGTGGAGTTTTTAAAACAAAACAAATGATTTCTAAACCTTCCTTCTTTCTCAGGGGGCATCTTTCATGTTGCCCCCAGAAATATGCAGTACTGCCTCTGACCCTACGCTGTGAACTATGCTTCCAGGCACGTGCCTGTGTGTGAGGCAGGAAATCTGGGGGGACAGGGAACACAGACACGAGGGAATCCAGTGACCTGCAGAGGAGCAGGTTTGCTGGGGAGAAAGTAAGGAGGGTGAGGGGAAAAGGGGGTGCGTGGGCTGCAGCAAGCTGAGGTGAGGCCAGGGCTTCTACAGGACGGGCAAAGCCTCTCTCCCCCTCCCCATCAGTACGTTAGTGTATTACAGAGTAACACAGCATTTGCACTTTCCATTATGCAACTATTACAGCACTTTTGGTTACATTTTCATCAACTTACAAAGTTTGTTTGTTTGTTTGTTTGTTTTCTTCTGTTTTTGTTTTTGTTTTTTTGTGGTACTGGGGGTTGAACCCAGGGCCTCACACTTGCACGCTCTGCAAGTGCTGGACCACTGAGCTGCACCCCCAGCCCACTTTTTTACTTTTTGAGACAGGGTCTCACTAAATTACGCAGACTGCCTCTGGTCTCAAACTTGCGATCCTCCTGCCTCTGCCTCCCAAGCCGCTGGGATTACAGGCGGGCGCCACCACACCTGGCTAACTCACAAAGTTTATGGAACCTTTTAATACATAGTAAAACTCATATGCAGTTTACTCGTATACTCATTTACTATCTCCCTATTTCTCCCATGTACTCATGAAGCTGCATCCTTTCCACTGAGGTCATCTTCTCCCCTTTTATCCCTCTACATTGTTTCTCTCCCCCTCCCTGTTTCCACAACTTTCATGTCCCTTTGCTGGTCCCCTCCCTCCCTCTTTCTACTCTTTATAAATTCCCTTGTTAGCTAAGTTAAATTGCACATTTTTACATATCTGCTTAGGTACAGGTTTTTCTTCCTTTAAGTAAGACTCATCTCCCACATGAGTGAGCGTACGCAGCCTTTCTCTTGTTGTACCAGTGTTCGATCACTCAAGACAGTATTTATTCTCCAGCACTGGCAGGAAAAGTTTCCTTACGGGGAGGGAGGAGGGAGTGAGTCTGGGAGGTGAGAACCTTAGGCGTGCTCGACCTTTGGGGGCTCCTTTGCCTTGGCATATTTGGTCACCAGGGGGTCCCGGTTACCTCAGGACCTGGAGCTCCGTCAGAGGAGGGGTCCTTTGTCCCTTCATCCTTGGCTTTTTGGTTATTTAGGAATAGGGGCAAAGTCCTCATTTCCAAGTGCTTCCTGCTGAGGAGCGGCTCAGTGGTCCTGGGGTCAGGGCAGGTGTGGATGGGAGGGTTGCAGGATCAAAGGAGAAGGCGGAAGCGTTATCAGTAGGCTTATGGAGGTGGGGACTTATATCAGCGTGGGACCAGAGAGTGCAGGTGGCAGCGTCATGAACATTGTAGTGGGTGGGATAGGCCGGGCTGGGGGAGACATGGAGAAAAGTTTGAGGATAAAAAAAACTTAAGTTGGGGGATCTCACTCCATTCTCTTATGAGGGAAATTATCCAGATGCGTTAAGGTATAAAAATCAAAGTTTTTGTTGTTGTTGTTGCTGTTGTTTGTTTTCTTTTCTTTTTTGGGTTTTTTTGGCCAGACTGAATTATTGCCCAGTTCATGCTGGGTCCAAATGGCTTTAATTTTGGACTGGAGACCTAGTCCCTTTCAATTACCCAGAGGGCAGTTTAGAAGCCCCTCCTTTGGGGGCTGGCTTTCCTGCTCACATGTTCGGAGGGAAAGGGACACTAGTCCAGGTGTCAAGCATCGCTGGGGACCCAGATGTCACCAAAAAATGGAAGGTAAACCAAGGAAGAAAGCTTCCTTAATTCCTGGGCACCTTAGACCCCCTTGAGGGACACAGATTTTGGTTGGCCTTGGCACCAAGACCTGAGAAAGGCACCACAGCATGACAGCACGGGAGGGAAAGGAAAGAACTGGCCAAAATCAGAGGAGAAGGGGAGACAAACGAGAGTGAGGAAGCCAAAAATCAGAAGGAATCGATTTCTCAGCCACTGGGTGGGGGCGTGGTTTTCCCTGGGGAGAGCAGAAGCTTCCAGGTGGCTCTATCATGTCTGTTAGGGAAAGACAGGGCCTCAGGCCATAAGGCAAAGCCCCGATGACCTATCTGATTTCAGCACCAAAATGACAGCATAAATCTGGGAGCGGAGCTGAGGGTCAGGGTTCACGAAGTAGCGGAACCTCACCAACTCCCAGGTTTTGGCACCAAAACAATAGGAAAATGTGGGAAGAGGAGAAAGTTCACAGACACTAGGGAATTCAGTGACCTACAGAGGAATACATTTATTGGAGGGAAGTAAGAGGTGGAAGGGAAAGGGGCCACTGGCAGCAGTGTTGGAAAGAAGGTGGGCACTGCTGCAACAAGCCGAGGTAAAGTTGGGGCGTACACAGGACTGGCAAGGCCTTTGTCTTAACCTTGGTGGAAAAGTTTCCTTGTGGGGAGGGAGCAGGGGTTGAGTCTGGGAGGTGAGGATCTGAGGAACGCTTGACCTGTGGGGGCTCATTTGCCTTCCCATATTTGGTCATCAGGTGGTCTCTGTCACATTGGGACCCCAAGCTCTGTCAGGGGAGGGACCTTTTAACCGCTCAGTATATGTATGTCTGCGCGTGGGCTGCACGTGTGACTGCATGTAGTAGTCTCTCCTCTGTCAAGACTGCTTTGGTAGTAGGCTGGAGATTTAGCTCAGTGGTAGAGCACATGCCTAGCAGGTGTGAAGCCCAGGGTTCGATCCCCAGTACCAAAAAGAAAAGAGAAAAAAAAAAAAGAAAAGACTGTTTTGGTAGTGTGGGGTAGAAACGTCCCTTGGGAAATACTGTTGTAGGTATTAGTAAACTAACACCTGGGGCCGGGGTGTAGCTCAGTCAGTAGAGCACTGTGCTGCACTCTCTGAGTCTCAGCACCACAAAAATGGGAGAAGGACTTGGCAACCCACTCCCAAAGCAATCCTGAGTCAGCCATTGAAAACCCCATGAGGGTCACTATGAGTCGCACATGACTCAACGGCACCTAACAGCACAACAAACTAACCCCTGCGATAACTTAACCATAATCCACCAGACCAGCTATGGGTTATGGGGAAGTGCAAAGGAAGAGGTCTAAGCAGGGGAAAGTGTGATGGGAAGGACAAAAGTGGCTTCCCCTGACATCTGACACAAGGATTCTGTTCAGAGAAGGCAGGTGGGGACCTGGACCCAAGCCGGCACCCAGATCAGAAACACATTACTGCCCTGAACATCCTTCAACTCTGTTATTTCCTCACTGAGGTCAGCCAAACAACACTAGCCCCGGCTACAGCAGGGCTACTCCATAGGCCCCCTGTGGATGTAAAAGCAAGAATACCACTTTCCGAGCAAAAGTGAACACAGCTTCTCTTTCTACTTCCTCAAGTGTCACTATTGTAATCAAACTTTCTCTTTCTCTGGGACTTCATTGCCATGGGTACCAGCTCCCAAGTGTCCAGGTGCCTAGTAATGAACCTGGTGACCAGAGGCTACGAGTCCAGGGAGGCGGGGGCTCAAGCTGACAGTTGAGGGACAGCTCCACCCTGGTTATTTACCCACTCTGTAAAAACTAAAGATAATGAATGCTGTGTGTCTCAATCTGCGGCCCACCTGAACGGGAAGATTCCCACTGCATAGCTAAACCCAGCCAACAGAGGCTTAATCTACGGAACACCAATCCCCCCCGCAGCCGGCTCTACCTGCTGGATGAACTCCGGGAAGCTGAGGATGGGCCCGTTGTGGAAGAGAGGGTAGTAGAAGAGGTAGGCCAGCATCCACGGGAAGGAGTAGGAGGGGCGCGCGCCGGGCAGCTGCTGCCAGCAGAGCTCCAGGCTGAAGCTGGTGTAGTACAGGCAGCGCACGGTCAGCGTGAACTGCAGCAGGAAGTACTCATTCTCTGTCGTGTACCACCGCCTCTGCGGAAGCAAAGGGGGAGAAGGATCTGTGAGTGGCAAGGGGGTGTCACCTGATCCCCACTCAAGAGTGGCTGGCATCGCTGTTTCTCCTAGGAAGCCCAGGGGGAGATGGTTCCCTTGGGGAGAGCAGCTGCACTGTAAGGGAGCTGAGGTCCAATGCTCGGTGAGTGGAGCCCACTGGTAACCAAAACAGTTAGGGATAGGAGGTAGCACAGGGGTAGAGCACGTGCCTAGCACACTCAAGGCCTGGCTTCCATCCCCAGCACCTCACGGTGGGCAGGTGGAGCAATCAGTGAGCAATGGGGAAGAGAATGTCTCCAACATTAGCCATCAGCTTAGTGTTAGTCCCGACATCATACCATAAAGGTTTTCCTGGATGTGCATCTTTGAGACGCAGCTGTGGACGACATTGAGATTGCCCATGTCCAGCGAATAGGTTCGCAGCTCTGTCCACAATTCTGATGCCAAAGAAGGGCTTATAAATGCCACATGCCACTTCTGTCTTCAATGTAACTTTCTTCTTGCTCTTCTGTGACGAACTGGCCCCCACTTCATTTGAGTGCCATGTTAAATCGAATGGGCTTAAATTTAAATAAGATCGTGTGCCTGGCACAGAATAGGGCAGCGCTTCCATCTGCTGTTCATAGGGTTGCTATGAGTCAGACTCGACTCCATGGCACCTAACAACAACAATGTTAAATCGAATGTCTGAGAGTAAGGGATCTCTGAAATAAAAGGTTTATTGAGCTGTTACAGACAGTAGCGAGAAACAGGAAGAACACTCCCAGAACAGGTTCCGCAAGACATCAGCGGCACGGCCAAGCAGCAGGTGGAAACACGTCTGCCAAGCCCAAGGAGCCAGGGTGCCTGGTGATGAAGAGGTGGGAGAAGAAAACATGGATTGTTCCCACTGAGCCTCCACAGGCTACAGGCAGGAGCGGCAGGACAAGGCAAAGCGGACGCCGCCCTGGAGGAGGGGGTAACCCACAGACAAGTCTTTCCTGCTGCTTGGTCAGCTGGTTGGTTAGTCTGGTTCTATAACAAGAATGTGATGTGGCCATGGTGGCTGATCATCAGCTACAGGACAAGAATGTGGAGCCGTCTATTTTCTTTCTTTGCTGATTTAAATCAAAGCTACCAGTTAAAATAAACCTCTCCCGTCTCTCTCCTCCTGACTCCGTTCTCGGCTGTAACTTAAGGCATCTCAGATTTCTTGTGTTACCAACTATTGACCAAGTGTGCCTTAGAGACAGATTTTCCAAAGGAATAGTTCCTGCTGTTCGTGTGTTTAAATTTTTTTTTTTATTAGAAATTTTTAATGTACATCATAATGTGATTCATTTTGACATGCTTTTCCTTGTGACAATTTTCATATATGCAGTTTGATAAGCATTATTCATATAGGTTACCCCTTACCCTCCTCTATGTTTCCCCCCTCCCCCCTTCCTATCTAAGTTTCCCATCCAAGTCTTCTCTATCTTTTACTATATAGTATTTTTCTATATGTCCTTGGGTTCCATTTCTGTTTAAGATAGAAACTTTTCCTGTAGTGGTCTTTGTTTCTATCTTGTTAGAACAAT
>VMDO01005316.1:0-65620 GCA_007922755.1 Pedetes capensis
TTTTAACCAATTAGTTTAAAAGTCAACCAATGCGACCAATCAAGTTGTACCATTCAGCTAGCCCGCCATTTGGCTTCTGTAAGGGTATAAAAAGCCCTCGCTTCTACATTTCGGGGTCTCTCTCTCTCTTTCGCTCTCTCGTTCGATGGAGCTGAGTAGACCCCGACGCGCCGGACAATAAAATCCTGTGCTTTTGCAGTGGCACTGGCCTCCGTCTCTCACTGGGAATTCTCTGGGTAGGCTCAGAATTCCAAATTGGGGTTCGAGTCTTACAATACCTGAGGACTTATACTCTTGTGGCCACTGCTGGCTCCAGTTTGCTCCCCTTGCCATACTCCAAACCTCCCCACCAACTTCCACCCCCCCATACACACCCATCCTCTGTGGCACATCGCTTCTCTAAGCTTTGGATTGACTTCCCAAAGAAACACAGGCTCTTTCATTCCCCATGTTACCTCACCAAGACCCATGTACATAGGCAACTTACTAAGTGAAGGGTTGAACTCTAATAGGTCATTGCATATAAAACGGGACCCAACACCTGTCCCACCACCCTAGCCCTGAAGCAGCCCCAGCCTTGCATCTCACTCAGAGAAGGGCTGAAGAGAAGTAAAGTATCTTGGAGCAACTAAATATGATCTTAAAATTCCTAGAAAGAGCTCAGCTTTCCAGGAAAGAAAAGGAATTGTGATTTCCAAGGCCCATAGCCTAGAGCTCTTGAACACTATCTGTGGAATAAATTTGAGAGTGGGATAGAAGGCAGTAGCGACATAAAAGCCATTTTCCTACCTAACAATGAGACTTTTAAGTAAGAATAAAACCTTCCTAATCATGGTGAAAAGAACCTGGAGACAGAAAGTGCCCAAAAAGAAAAAGGGACCAGTGTTTCGCCTTGCAGAACAGGACCCTGAGAGGCAGCATCTGCCTCATGGAGAAGCCCTGCACCCAAAGGCTGGAGCACAGTAAGGGGAGCCAGTTAGAAGGTGGGAACACAGCCTCAGGGGACCCCCTTCAATGGACAAATAAGATTCTCAGCAGAAAGACAGCTTGAGCTACTCAGGCACTTAAAAATATGCCTGTTTCAGTTACAAAAGATATATTATCAGCTCCATTTTTGTTGAGATAAAATTCATATAACATAGCATTTACCATTTTAACCATTTTTATCAGTCTTTGATGTCTGCCTCCCTCCAGGTTTTTCTTCAGTGTCAGAGAAATTGAGCTTCTTAGAGGATGGACATAAAAACACTGACAGTAACTTTGCATGCCCATTTGCTCTGGTGAGAGCTAAAGTATTTCTCAATCATCCCTCTCAATATCCAGGATGATAAAGCTTTAGCTTTTCCTGTGACATCATCACACATCTATGCCCTGACTCTATCAAACCCCCTTCTATTCCCTGTATCAGTCAGCTTCACTACATCTGATGCAGTAACAAATAGCCCCTAAATTCAATAGCCCCCAACAGCAAAGATTCCTTCAGCATGTAAGAAGTTTTGGGTGATGGGGGCCAGTAGGTGGAACTTAACCAGAAAATACGTGGAAAATGTGCTACTCTCAACCTTGCCCCTTTATTTTTTTTCTGTGAAGATAAATCTTATTTAAATAGTATATTTTAAGTTCCTTAAAGGTAGGAATTACACCTAAAACTCACATTTCTCTCACTTTAGCTGACGGATGCTTAATTAAATATTTGTTGAGTGAATCAATGAATAAGTGAACCTATTGAAGAGCTGTGAACAGGTATGGGAGTTAATAGGCCTGAAACTTTACATTAGGTTTTCTTGTTAAATAGCAATTAAATGCATTGACATTCATTATAGCCTGAATATATTGAGAATCTAATTGCTCACGTGTTGCTTGTGTAATCTCCAGTTTTTCAATGACAACTTGATGTCTTTCTGACATACTTATTCTACCTGGATCAATGGCTATTTAACTGCTAATTGATCTTTTATTAACACATAATAACTCTTATTAAATCTAAATTAAAGTCTTAATTGAGACACTTTTATCTGCAGCGTTTCAACATACAATCCTTATAACATAATGGATAATCGTCAGTAAAGCTAGTAACGTATTATCTGTCACCTTACCCACGGATCTGAGAACAGATTTTCAGCTGGGAGACTTTTTTTTACTTCATTAAGATTCCTGGGTGGCTACTGCACCCGGGAATGCATTGATGCCATCAGAGTTCTCCATTTTCACACACACAACTCATTCTGCAGCTTCTGCTTTCTTCCTTACCCCCACCTGAGGCCCCTTGGTTGCCCGTAGGAGGCAGCAATAAACATATCTGGCTAACTTGAAGCACAAATACAGCAAGCACAGCAGCACAAGAGGCCGCACTAAGTAGCAAAAACCCCCTCCCTACCCTAACAGGCCTCCCTGAGTCCTTCCAATACTAGAGTGTCCTCCTTCTTCCATCCAACCCGCCCATTCCTCACCTGGCCTGCTCTCTCTATAACTCTATCTCAGGGAAGAAGGGGACCTGGCACTCAGTGTGCCCCTTGGCCAAATGCTGTTCTTGCTGAGTCAGCCCATTTTCCTCCTTCTATTAACTCTTGTCTAAACCATGCACAGTCTACAGCCATACCTCCCTGTCATCCCATCTTGTTGGACCTCAGAAGCTAGGCAGAGTTGGGCCTGGTTAGTCCTTCGATGGGAGACTGCCTCAGAATACTGGGTGCTGAAGGCTTGGGAAAAGGACCTGGCAGCCCACTCCTGAAATAATCAGCCATCAAAAACCCTACAAATAGCAAAGAAGCACTGACATAGTGCCAGACATGACACAGCATCGGGGATTATTTCATTCTACTGTGCAAAGGGTTGCTATGAGTCGGACCTGACTCAATGGCACCTAACAACCTAACAGCAGCAGCAGCAGCAACAATCCATGCACTGGTGTTTCCAAACTCTATCGCCTGCCTCCTGCCCCAAGCAACAAGTGCATATGGGATATGTTATTATGTAGGGCTAAACCTGCCCTCAGCCCCCAGCTCATACTTGCGCTGATCTGGATTCTCTTGAGTCCTGCTTCTCCTATTTGGGTTTCTAGCTGATTGTTTTGTCCATGAACATGGTTTACTCTCTTACTTAATTCCTGTTCCCTCAATAATGCTAGCCCTCATTTGGTGCCTAAGACATCTCTAGCTGTTCTCAAACTTCCCTGGTACTCACAACAGACCTGAATTTCTGAGGGCCACTTGTTTCTGGATTTCCTCATTGCCATGGGTTGCAAACAGGCTACTCAGCAGCTACTCTCTGTCCTCCCAACACACACACACACACACACACACACACACACACACACACACACACACACACACCAAAAAAAAACCTCTGTCCATATGCCTCAAAGGCAGCAGATGACCACCCCAATGCCAGGGATTAGAGAATTTCATCCTCCTTGCTGCTAATTAGTTTAAGAAAAAGTCAGCAAGAACTGGCTTGCTAGGAGCCTCTGGGAAAGTGCTTCCTTGCTTAAGGGGCTCTCTTATTCTTCTTTGGATATTATCATATCCATAGGTGATGCCTGGGAGTGGTTACTCACCCTACCACCAGCCTCAGGATAATATTGGCATGCAGAAGACAGAATGAGGAAAATCACACAGAACTGTAGCCAAAAACATTGGACAAAATCAACTTTGGAGCCAGCCCTGCCTCTGTAGTTACAGTTCCATGACAGTAAGTTTCATTTTTTGTTTATATCTGTCACATGGGGTTTTTTAACTACTACAACAGAAAGCATCCTGGCTGATAACACATTTTCCACATGCCTCTCAGAACTCAGATTCCTTTTGGCTCATACATCTCTCACTCCTCCACAGCTTGACCATCACATGGCCATCACATGCCCTCAGTTGCACTGACCTTTATTAGCAGGTGAGTCTATTAGCAGGAGAGTCCACCTGTTCGCCCTCAGAAGGTGGGTCTCATTCTAAGTTCCAACTTTTCCCAATTAGTTGACCCCTGCTGTAAGTCATTCATATTCCAAGATTTTTCAAAATTGAGGAGAACTCAGATAAAAGTACATATTCCAACTACTGGGAATTCCAAATCAGTGTGAGGACCTGGGGAAATATTACACTTTTAGAACATATGGAGTTTTAAAAAGGTGATAAATTCTTAAAACCAAAGTCTTACAAATAAAATACTGAAAATGAGAATAGTAAGCATAAACTCAAAAGATAAATGAGAAAATATAATGAAGAATTCCATTAAATATACATTGGGAGCCTAGGGTATAGCTCAGTGGTAGAGCACTAGCATGCACAAAAACCCTGGGTATGATTCCTAGCACTGAAAAAAAAAAAAAGTTTGGCAAAGTAGCCTCATATTACCAAAGAAAAAGTCTTTCTCTAAAATGCAGCTGTAGGCCGGGAGCAGTGGCCCACGCCTGTAATCCCAGCGACTCAGAAGGCAAAGGCAGGAGGATCACAAGCTCAAGACCAGAGGCAGTCTGCATAACTTAGGGAGACCCTGTCTCAAAAAGTTAAAAAAAAAGAAAAAAAAAATGGCCTGGGGGGTGCAACTCAGTGGTCCAGCATTTGCAAAGCATGCATGTGCAAGGCCCTGGGGTTCAACCCCCAGTACTGAAAAAAAAAAAAAAAAAAAAAAGCAGCTGCAGCCAGGTGCAATGGCACATAACTGCAATTCCAGCTATTTGGGAGGTCGAGCCATGAGGATCTCAGGTTTGAGACCTGAGGCAGCCTGCACAACTTAATGAGAGACTGTCTCAAAAATGAAATTAAAAACAGGTTGGGGTTTTGGCTCAGTGACAGAGTATTTGCCTAGCATGGATGAGGCTCTGGGTTCCACTGCAAGTACGGGGGAATGGGGAAAGCAGCTATAATATCACTGAGATTATATATATTTGAGTGCCTCAAATTCCCAAGCCACTGAAATTGCAGGCATTCACCATAGCACCTGGCTTTGAGTAGGCTTTTGACAAATATTTCATTCAATAACATTGAACGTTTTTACTCAGAGTGATCAAAATGCACCTTATATTTTAAAGCACTGTGTTAAAAATCCTACTTTTATTGACATTTCCAAGTTTTTGTAAATGAGGTTAAGAGTCGAAAGAATGCTTAAGAGAACCAGTGGGAGGAAAATCCCCTGGCTGGGGATCTAGCAGAAGCCTTTCCCACTCCCCCTCTTCCTTCTGTCCACAGAAGTGCCCTGCTATGAGCGCTCCTCATGAAACAGTGTCTGCATGAATAGTCCCTGGCTCCTCCAGCCAGAGGCCATCATGCATGCCCTACTTCCAGAAGTGGAATGGGTTTTCACAGTAAAACGAGCTTACTTTGCAAATTCAGAGCAAGTGGCATAATTTATAGGGGAAATAAAAAGATACTTCAATTGTATCCAAAAAGTGGGGAAATAATTATAGAGATCAGTTGCATGAAGTAGTGATGGGAGCCCAGCCTTGGGAATAACCAAGGTTCAAGTCCCGAGCGCACATTTACCAGCTAAGTGAAACCAAGCTAATGACCAGTTTGTGCACTCAGCACCCTTACCTGTAAAACGGTGATGTTAACAGGTAGATGAAGCGGGTCACTCTTTCCCTCCCCCCTTTGGTATTCTTTTTTTTTTTTCTTTTTTTTTTTATTGGAAATTTTTAATGTACACCTTAATGTGATTCATTCTGACATGCTTTTCATTGTGGCATTTCCATACATGCATTTTGATGTACATTATTCATATAGGTGCCCCCTTACCCTCTTGTATGCTACCCCCCCACCCTCCCCAAAGCGGGTCACTCTTCATGTGTGTGCAACATAGGGCGTAACATCTGGCAAGTGATGATATTCAATTAATAGCTATTATTTGATTTTGTCTTTAGCTTGTTACATTTTTCCATCAATGAAACAGGAATCAATGTCATCAACAGGCTAAATTCTCATAAAGAATGTGAATTGTTATTTTTATTAAAGTGGTACTTCTTCGACTAGTTAAGTGCCACGTCTTCTACTGCTTAAAACACTCAAGAATCACTGGTCATAGAGCCCCATGTTTCCGAGCTGCCCTCTCCACCTCCAGCATCACAATGGCCACAGGCAGGCCCCACTCCAAATTCAAAGAAACTACTTCCATTATAACACAGAAAAATGACAAAATAAATTCACAAGAGGTTAAAAATTGTGGGCAAAAGAGTAACTTGCATCCAGCCAGAGTATCAGAAGGAAGCAATAGAAAAAAAATGGAGGAGATGGAAGAAAAAATGGTTAAGAATTTTCTAGAACAGATGAAAAATATGAATCTTCAGAAATAGGAAGCATAATATATACTGACCAGGATAAATAAAAACAAATTCACAGATACATTATGGTAAAACTACAGGTCACCAAGGACAAGGTGAAGATCCTAACAGCCTTCAAAAGGTGGAAAAGCAGATCAGCTACAAAGGAACAGCAAGCAACTTCTCAGCAGCAACAATGGAAGCCTACAGTTGGCAGAATAATATCTTCAAAGTGTTAACAGATAATGACAGTCAGCCTGGAACCATGCCTAGCAAAGTCATCTTTCAGATAAATGAAAAATCAAGAGTGTATCACCATGATAACTTGAATAAGGAACTTCTAAAAAATATACTTCATATCTCAAATAGTCTTTTATCCAAGACATACACTCTCCTTTAGAGAGAGAAAATCCATTCTTGATAGACAAAAATAATCTTATTCTTTTTATGTTCAAAGCACAAGTATACCTAAAGATAAAAAGATAGATAGTATACCTGGGGTATTAAAATTGATTTCATGGAGGAAGGGGGCAATTAAGAAAAAATATCTAAAAAACTTCCTTAGAGGTGGGGATAATAGTGAAAAAAGTTTAGAAACACTGATTCAAAACAGTCTGCAAAGTTTTAGAATAGGAGAATTTGTTTAAGGTGGTTAGACAGAGGGCGCTAAAAAAAACTCACATGCATTTTAAGCAAGAGGAAAAAAACTATTAAAATTGTAATACTCAATATATGCTGATAACAAAAGATGAACACAAGTCATGTTTCACTTCTGCAATTACAAGAGATGCTCAAGGTGGTTACTGTAGCAGAAAGAGCAGGACTTATTGCTGTGCCAGGCCTTCCATATCTTCCCTTCTACATGGCACACACAGCACCATGGGTCTCAAACTTCTCATGAATGCATGTAATTGTTAGGCATGTCGGAAGGTCTGTTGCATACTTACACCTCCATTGTCATTGTAATTCCACAACATTCTTGAATTTCAAATACAGCTTAAAATGGTCTTGTGCTTCTTGGCATAACTATGCTCCTGCCATTTTCTGTGACTGTCTTGTCTGTCATACGGTGTCACTAGCATTCATTTGATTAATGTCATCTTTTGAGCAAATTTCATACTGCACACTACTACTGTAATTAAATTAAACTTCAAAAAGTAATACATAGAAAATACCCCTTAAAATGTGGGGGGTTTTGGTGCACTCAGTATTTAAGATCAGTATAAAAATAAATTGTTTATCAATGCACTAACACAAAAAAATTTGGAAAAATAGTTCAAAAGAATACCATTTATAATAGCAACAAAAGTATTAATCCAACATATATACTTTTTAGGGAGAAATATATAAAATTTTACTGATAATCATTAAGACAACCCAGGAAAAAAATAAAGATATACTTCATGTTTGTGTTAAAGGAAGCTCAAAACCTTAACATCAGTAATCCCCTAAATGGTCTATGGATTCACTATAAATTCCAAGCAGGGTTTTTGAGAACATAGCTAGCTGATTCTGAAATTCCACAAAAGTCAAGATACTCTTAAAAGAATAGATTTGATGATACTGTCCTATCAAATAGTGTGACTTCTCATAGACAATGCCATGTTTTGATTGCATCTCTACTAGACTCTTAGAGACTTTAACATGTCTATGGTCATTAGAAGCCTATAGCCATACCACTGTGCATACGATCCCATTAGATCTCAGAAGCTAAGCGGGTCGGGCCTGGTCAGTACTTGGATGGGAGACCATCTGGGAACACCAGGTGCTGCAGGCTTGGGAGAAGGACCTGGCAACCCACTCCCAAAAAACAATCAGCCATTGAAAACCTTATGACTAGCAGAGAAGCACAACAATAGTGTTTCGTCTGTTGTACATAGAGTCACTATTAGTCAGACACCGACTCCATGACACCTAACAACAACAACAATGGTCATCAGAATATTCTAGAATGGGACCCAAGGCCTGAACTTCTAATGCGTACTCTTATGCCATTGATCCAGCTCAACTTCCCTTTTCCAGGTGGTGATGGCCATCAAAAGTAGACCTTCTTTCTCTAAGGAGATGTTTCCCCTTTGATATGCCCCTACACACTGGAAGCACAGGGACACGTTCAGAATCAGGAGTATAATAAGCTCCGGGCCACACAATCTGTGCCTTTGCAGTAGCATTTTCTGGCCAGCCTGTTGTTCCTCAAGCTTTATCTCAGCTGCCTCCAGCTGCAGACTTCACAACGCCCAACTAAAGAGTTAAGGGATTTTTTCTTCTTTGTTTCTAACTTTCCTTTGATGGAGTTATGTTAGTTTTATAATAAAATTCTGAAGTTTTTTTTTTAATCATAACTTAGTGTTGAGTTAAGGAAAATAAGTCCGAATAGACCTGTACATAAAATTTCCCTAGCAGCTCCCTTAGGAATTGTAGAAAGAACACGGAATTAAATCTAAGAATCTGAACTCCAGTCCTGAATTCTCTAGTTTTCCGTGTAAACTTGAGAAGATTCATTAATTGTTGAACCTCAGTCTTCTCATTTGTAAATGGGGATAGTGTATTCTGTGGTTTGAATACATCCTCTAAGGTTCGTATATTGGAAATTTAATCCTCAATGCAATAGTGTTGAGAAGTGAGACTTCTGCAAGGGGATTATGTCATCAGGGAGTCAGCCCTCATAAATGTATCAGTGTCATTATCATGACCATGAATTCATTAGTTAAAATAGATTTATTATAAAACAAGTTCAGCTCCCTCTTGCTCTCTCTAATGCTTTCTTGCCCTTCTGCCTTCCGCCATGGCATGGTGCAGCATGAAGGCTCTCACCAAATGCCAGTCCCTTGATCTTGGACTTTCCAGCCTCCACACCTGTAAGAAATATTTCTCTGTTCTGTATGAATTACCAATTCCAGTTATTCTGTTTTAGCAGCACAAAACACACTAAAACAAGGTCATGTTCCTACAGCAGTGTTGTGATTATGTCATCTGTATGAACACATTCAATCCTCACACCAACTCTAGGAATTTGGTATCATGTCCAGCTAATTATTATCTCCTCTTTACAGAAGAGACACAGAGTGGGTCAGTAACTTGGACAAAATGACACATCTGGGTAGGTGACCTAGCCTCAACTTGAACACAGGTATTCTGAGTCTTTACTATTGGCATCAGCCTGTGCAGCTTCAAATTAATAAGATCATGTCTGCCAAGCATTTTTGCATTTCCATACCCAAACTCAAGACAATAAGCACCTGTTGGAAAGGGACAATGGTTTTGCTGTTTTTCCTCTTCCCTGGGCTTGGTCCCAGTAAAAATACTACAATAATGAGAAGTTTCTGCAGGGTTGGCAATAAGCTACTGCCTCAAACCTCTCCACCAAGATTTCCCCTGATCTCCCCAGATCTAGCAATGAAAGGTTAATCCCTGGAACGGCAGGGGGGCCCAGTCTCTGCCCCAACAAACCCAACACAGTTTCCACCTGGCAGGAGGGCTTGTGAACCTCCACTGGCCAGCGTGTTTGTGACATTATCTCATACAGGAAGTAACAGTAAACATTTTTGGAGTGAATGTGGCTCAAGAAACCAAATCCAAAGTCTTTCCTGGGTAAGTGGTTGAAATGGAACTTGGACCCAGAACTATTTGACTCCAAAGCCACGGTGATCTGTGCCTCCGGAGACAATGTACCTGCCAACGTCAGTTCTGAGGCAGCTGAGCCCTGAGGGCCAGGACTGAGTTTACTGCTTACCATAGACTTAAGACCCAGATGAAAAGGCTAAGTGCTCACCCGCCTTGCAAAGTACCCCACCACCCACCTCCCTGGCGTTGTTGCTACCTCTCTCAACACTCCAGCAGCAAGGCCTTCTTCCTACACCTCCACCACACTTGGCTTCTATGGCTTGGGAAGCCATAGCATATTCTCAGCATATTCTCACATTCGGGCCCTTCATCAATCAGGTCACATCTGAAAAGTCACCTCCTCCAGGAGGTCTTCCCAGACCACCAGGCCTAAGGCTGCTGTCCTTGCCACCACCATACCCTTGCCACAGTCATCTGAAATATCATCTTTTTTTCCTTGTCTCACTCTCAATACCATGTAAATATCATAAGGGCAGAGATCAGCCTCTGTTTTTCACTGATGTAGCCACATCTCCTAGTATGTTGTTGTTGTTGTTAGGTGCCGTCGAGTCAGCATCCGACTCATAGCGGCCTTCTGTACAACAGGGTAAACACTATTGTCAGTGCTTCTCTGCTGTCATAAGGTTTCAAAGGCAGATTGATTTTTGGGAGGGGGTTGCCAGGTCCTTCTCCCAAGCCTACAGCTTCTGGTGTTCCCAGGTGGTCTCCCATCCAGGTACTAACCAGGCCCGACTCTGCTTAGCTTCCAAGGTCTGACGGGATCGGATGCCACAGGACTACAGCTGCAGACTCTCCTAGTATATTTCTGAGTTAATTAGTGAGAAGCAAGCACAGATATTCAGGAAATGATAACCAAGCAGACCAAGGCCAGAAAGCTCTGATATACAGAAGAACATGATCAAGGAAGCCCAATTCTGGCAAAGATTCATCCTCCTGCCAGTATTAAGTGGGCTCTTGCTACATACCAGGCACCCACTGGGGTACTGGACATTCACAAGGAAGTTACCAGACAGAACTCCCTGACTTAGTGGAGTTTTTCTAGGAAGGGGTAACCAATAATATATAATTACCTAAGTAAAATATGGGACTAGGGTTTAGCTCAGTTAGTAGAGCACTGCACTGTACTCTCAGAGGACCTGGGTTCAATTCCCAGCACTGCAAAAAGAGGAGAAGCACATAACAATCCACTCCCAAGACAATCCCAAAACAACCAGCCATTGAAAACCCTGTGAGGGTCGCTATGAGTCAGATCCAACTCAACTGGCATCTAACAACAACAAGTAAAATATACTATGTAGCAGATGGTGAAATGTGCTAAGTTAAAGATAAAATACAGAATAGAGTCAGGGGCTGGAGGAATGTGCAGCACTGATATGGTAGGCATTTAAAGACCACAAGACTAGTAAGCAATGAGCCACATGGTTATTGGAAGAAGAGCAGCCTGTGTTAAGAGAACAGGAAGCACAAACCCTAGTGCCAATGTGGTTGGTATGTTCTAGAAATCGCCAGAAGACCAGAGTGTCTGAGATGGAGAAAATGCAACTGTAGTAGAAAATAGTTGTTGTTAGGTGCCGTCGAGTCATATCTGACTCATAGCGATGCTCATAGGGTTTTCATTGGCTAATTGTTTCGGGATTGCCTGGGGAGTGGATTGCCAGGCCCTTCTCCCATTTTTGTGGTGCTGGGAATCCAACCCAGGACCTCAGAGACTGCAGAGTGGCGCTCTACCAACTGAGCTAAATCCCAGCCCGATAGAAAATTAGGACATAAAAATATGATGTGATGAGTGAGTTGGGAGCCATGGAGGGATTTAAGGAAAGAAGAGACACATTCCGCTCTCTGAGCAGACTGGCAGGTGCAGGGAACAGGATGGAGGCACAGAGAGCAGTTCAGAGGCTGTTGCGCTGCAGTAATCCAGGTGAGAGTTCAGGGGGCGGGGACTGGAGTGATGGAGGTAGCAGTGAGGAGTGATGGAATTCCGGGTGTCTGAAGTCAGTTTCTGAAGTCAGAGCCCACAGAGGTGGAGTGAGAAGAGGCAGAAGCTATTGGCAGGGAAATCCTATTGCCAAGGATAATGCAGAAGGGGTGCAGGGACAGCTGGACCTGCACATAGGAAAGGGGAGCAGGCAAAGAAAGGAAAATGGAACTGGAGCTATGGGTGGGGCCCCAAGATTCCATGGTGGAACCCAGCATCCCCATACAGGTTTGGAAAGGCAAAGGAGGGGTAGGAAAAGTCTCCCTCACTGCTTCAGAGAAACTGAGTCTCCAAAGCATCCTTTTGAGAAGACAAACACCCTATGGTCGCGGCCAGCAGGAGATCTGTGTGGTCTCCCTTAAAAGAGACCCTGCACTTTGTCTAATGCTCTGCTGTCACAGTCCTGAACCCTTAATCCCTTTCATTTTCATTTTCATTTTGTGCCAAACCCCACAAATGATACAGCCAGTCCTGCTGACAGAGCCCTTCACCTCCCTGATGCCAGGCTGCTAAAGGAAGTCTCCAGGAGGGTGATGATGAGGGTGTCCGTGCTCTGAACAGCACAGTGGGTCACTGGGAACCTCAGCACACAGCCCTGGACCAAAGGCCTTACTGATCTCTTTAGAGGGTAAAAGGACAAAAAAAAAAAAACAGTGTCTCTGGTGGAAAAATACTGCATTCCATCTTTCCACAGCTTCTCTCATGCCCCCATCCCCCCAAAAAACAAATGCATCAAGGAATGACCCCAAAAACTAAGGCTATCATTTTGATTGGTGCCAAAATCTGGGACCCAGCCATGGTTTTATGATTGATTCTGAGGCACAGAGAGGAAAACATTAATATTGATTTATCTGTTAATTTTCTTTATTCACTGTTCATCCATTCACCCAGACTAGCCATAGCAAGTAGGTACTAGAAAGTTAAATTTAAAACAACTCCTCTGTTCTAAGTAGACTCATCTCCCTTCTCCTGCTTCTAGACCTGTGGCTACAATCTAAAGCGTCCATTAATTTCCTTTTTTAAATATCATGCAACCCACTGAGGAGGGAATAGGAGAAATCACACCAAAAAAAGATGTTAAAAAAAACTGCAAGATTGACAAAATTTGTTACCTTATGTATATGCACTGCCAAAGTGACCACCAGAATTTGCTACCTCATGAACGGCTCTTTCCATCATTTGTGGGCAGAAAATGGGGCAAGCGCAGCTTATTAAGTAGGTAGCCACAACTCACAGAATCAGAATAATAAACATCTTTCGGTACAGCACAGACAATCCACATCACAGACACATGGGGCAGAGCCTCTCCTCTATGACCTACACAATGATGCAGAAACCTTGCATGTTTACTGAAATTGGGGCATCTTTATGATGGAGTGAATTGATTAATAGCCAAATGATGTCCATCACCTGCTAGGTACAGGCACTGTAATTTTACTGTCAGAAAAGACAGGCTTTTCTCGGAAAGGGCACAGCACTGAGTTGAATTATCAGAACAGGTCTGACTCACGTCTCCCATAATGAGCAAGCCACAGAATGCAGCAAGAACTGTTGTGTTTCCATCAGCGCCACTACCACCCAACACCAAAGCTCCGCCATCACACTGATCCTCTGCACCTTATCCTAAGAGGATGCTGTGACCTCCCCCCAACACACACTGACATTCACATATACAACTGAAAAATCAAAAGTAAAAATAAAATATTAAAGCCAGATGTATGAGAGAATTTTAAATAGCTGGCAGACTATGATTACAACTACACAACTCTTCCCAATGGGAAGGATGAAGGTGAGGAGCCCTGAGCAGAACATGAGGTACCCTGTACCCTGATTGTATAATTGTTTGTTGTTGTTAGGTGCCGTTGAGTCCGTATCCGACTCATAGCGACCCTTTGTACAACAGGGGAACATTATTGTCAGTGCTTCTCTGCTGTTCATAGGGTTTTCAATGGCAGATTGGTTTTTGGGAGGGGGTTGCCAGGTCCTTCTCCCAAGCCTACAGCTTCTGGTGTTCCCAGGCGGTCTCCCATCCAGGTACTAACCAGGCCTGACCCTGCTTAGCTTCCGAGATCTGACGGGATCGGATGCCACAGGGCTACAGCTGCAGGCTGATTGTATAATAGGTGCTGTCAAACCTAACTCCACCCAAGGGAAGGCACTGGAACCTCTTCCGATGAACTGGGCAAATAGCTCCTGGTCCCCCTCACTCTGCAGAAGATGTATGGGTACCTCTGAATGAGCCCATCAGGATGGAAATGTCCATTTACCAGGACACAAGGGTGTCATTATCATTCTGAAGAAAGTGCTGTGCTCTGAAGTCACTTATGCCTAATAACCACTAGCACAGTTGTCCCACTAGATTAGCCTTATTCTCTAGAAATTCATGTTGGGGTTTAGGGACAAAGCCCGGCTAACAGCAATTGTCATTTTCCTTCCTTTGCTGCTGTGGTACTTATCTCACTGAAGTCCAGATAACTCCATTTCTCTTGAAACAAGGTCCGAGGAACACAATCACGTTGCTTTCCATTATGAGCTTGGTTTTTGTTGTTGTTATTGTTGTTAGGTGCTGTCAAGTCAAGTCAAGTCATAGCAACCCTATGTACAACAGAATGAAACACTCCCCAACACTGTGCCACGCCCAGCATTATGTCAGTGCTTCTCTGCTACTCATAGGGTTTTTGATGGCTGATTATTTCAGGATTGTATTAGGAGTGGGTTGCCAGGTCCTTCTCCTATTCTTGCAGTGCTGGGGACTGAACCCAGGGCCTCAGAGAGTACAGAGCAAGGCAAGGGCTCTACCAACTGAGTTAAACCCCAGCCTCCACTGTGAGCAG
Organism: Pedetes capensis; assembly: GCA_007922755.1. NCBI lineage: Eukaryota > Metazoa > Chordata > Mammalia > Rodentia > Pedetidae > Pedetes > Pedetes capensis. The sequence goes on from VMDO01005316.1 coordinate 14,681, forward strand.
TAAAAGAAAAAAAGACTGTGAAAATTAACTGTTTTGCTTGTAAGAATTAATTCTCCAGGGTTAAAATAATACAAAATCTGACTTTCCTAAGCAATTAACTAATGAGACTTGAATGTGTATGAAAAAATATGTTTCATCCAGCAGGTGTTCTTGGCATATTGAATGCAAAACAGGAGATAAAGTTTGTGTTTTTATGACCCAATTTTCAGTTCATACCCTTGTTTTGAGATAATACAATTGATATACTATAAAAAGACTTTATTTCAATCAGATCTGTTCCTATGTTATTAAAATAAGAGGCAATATTAAAAGAAATTTATTTCCCCTTGCCACTCCTTCATAATACATTAAGTACTTTGAAAGTCATTGCTTGTTTCTCTTCAAAAGAGAAGTGAATTTAAGAGGGGTGCTTATCTAAGTTCTTTTAGATTTGGAAAGTAATTCTCAAGGTAGACCAGTATTCACTTCAAGTGAAAATTTTACTCTAACAGAGGCAGCCACATGATTCAAAATGAAAGTAGTTTGTGATATTTTAAATTTTACTTTGCAAATAAAAATAAAAAATCATTCCAGAAAAGTCTGGCTTCTCCTGAGATTTTTTCCAAACAACAACTCTCTGGCCCATTGCTGACTCTGTCTTCACTCAGTCCCAGCTTTGGAACCTATTCTGCTTGCAAGGGTACAAGAGTAGTCTTCTTCCAAGACTGCAAAGCACATTGCAGAATTTTCCAATTTTTTTTTAACCTTAAAGGTTGTATACCTACAGTTGTCCAGAAGATGTGCAGTACTACATTGTAAATAATGCACATTGAAAGTAGAGAATACACCTGGCATCACTGCGGTCCATTCTAAGTCATTGATATATCGTAATATCTTTCTTCTTCTCTTGCTTTTATGGTAATGAATGTGCTCTGAGAACTTCCAGCATCACCCAGCAAAGAGCATCTTTCTGACATGCCTTGTTACAAACCTGTTTCCAACCTTGGTAGATTATGAAGCAGTCATTCAGAGTCTTGCCAGAGACCAGAAACAAGATATAGGATCAGTGGCAGTGGTCAAAATGTTGGACTTACCAGCGCTACCATGGATTCTTTTGTTTTATACATGATTTTTACCAAAGCTTCAAGGAAAGGATCCTTCCTATTTCACAGAAAATGTTTCAAAGAGGAAGGAAGGCAAAGCTATCAACTAATTTTACTAAATTAATGACAACTAGATAGCAAAACTAAAGAGGGACCGTGTAATAAAAGATAATTACAAACCAATCTTAATTATTAACACAGATGAGAGTCCTAAAATATTAATAAGTCAAATATAATGGTATATATTTTAATTATATCATCTTTAAGGTTTAACCCAAGATGTAAAAAAAATTCAGCATCAGAAAATGCATTAATATGTAAGTCACATTAATGAAGTAAAGGAAAAAGAACAATTCATGTTGACAAATCATGTTAGAAATTAAATAGCCATTTATGAGTTTTTAAATGTTCCTGGTGAATTCTAAATAGAAAGGAATTTTTAATAGGATGTTTTTCAATTATCTACCAAAAAACAAAAGCAAAATCACTCATGATGAAAATTTAGGAATGTTGTCATTTAAGTCAAATAAAATGCAGATGCCTGTGATCCCTGTTACAATGTTCAACATTCATGGAGATCCTAGGCAATAGTAAGATAAGGGAGCACTAGTAGGATAAGGGGGAGGGGAAGCAAAACATTTGGAAAGAAAAAAACTAACACTACTATTTTCAATCAATATACTTTCCCACTGATAAGTGCAAGGTAATCTATAGACCAATGAGTAGAAGCAGCAAAACATATTCACTGGCTACAAGGCCAATATACTAAGATCAACAGCATTCCTATATATGGCTAACAAATTATTCTTTAAAATATGTAATAGGGTATGTGCGCATATACATTTCAAAGTAGCAGCAAAAAATTTAAAGACCATAGGGTTAAATCTAACAAACTATTTTAAGAGAAAATTACAAAATATTATGAAAGAACATACAAGAAAACCTGAATAAATAAGATATACCTTTTTCATGAATAGGAAACTAAATAAAGATGCCTTTTTTTCAATAAGATCAATATGATTCTAATCCCAGTGACACAGTAAAATTTGCCAATAGAGTCTGAAGTTCATATGGAGGAGTGAAGTTCTAAGACAAGTCAATATAATTCTAAAAAAAAAAATGGAATAGAGTAGAAACTGGCAGATGTCAAGGTATCATAAATTTTATAGTAATTAAAACAGTAGAGTATTAGTGAAAAGTAGAGAGATTAATAGAATAGAAAGCCTGGAAATAACAGTAAATGATAGAAACTGGTTTATATGATAGAAGAAAAAGAATAAAATATTCAGTTAAGAATGTTAGAAATTTTTATTTTCTACCTAGAAAACAAAATGCAAACCCCCATATAGAAAATTAAGGAACAAGGAAACATTGCCTGGTTTAAAGTCAGGAAAGGTGTGTGTCAGGGCTGCATCCTTTCACCATACCTCTTCAATCTCTATGTTGAACAAATAATCCAAGAAGCTGGACTTTATGAAGAAGAATTCGGCATCAGGATTGGAGGAAGACTCATTACTAACCTGTGTTAAGCAGATGACACAACTTTGCTTGCTGAAACTGAAGTGAATTTAAAACATTTACTGATGAAGATCAAAGAACACAGCCTTCAGTATGGATTGCAACTCAACATCAAGAAAACAGAAACTCTTACAAATGGGTCAGTTAGCAACTTTAGGATAAATGGAGAAAAGATTGAGGTTGTCCAAGAATTTGCTCGACTTGGTTCTACAACTGACACCATTAGAAGCAGCAGTCAAGAAATCAAAAGATGCATTGCATTGGGAAAAACTGAGGCAAAAGGCCTCTTTAAAGTGTTGAAAATGAAGATGAAGTTGCGCCCGACTCATGCCATGGTATTTTCAGTTGCATAATATGCTTATGAAAGCTGGACATTGAATAAGGGAGTCAGGACAGGAAGTGATGCTTTTGAATTGTGGTGCTGGAGATGAATAATGAATACACATGGACTGCCAAAAGAACCAACAGATCCATCCTAGAAGTGTAACCAGAGTGCTCCTTGGAAGCAAGGATGGCTAGATTGCATCTGATGTATTTTAGACATGTTTTTAGTACAGACCTATCCCTGCAGAAAGACATCATGTTTAGGAGAGTGGCAGGTCAATGAGAAAAAGGAAAACCCTCAAGTACATGGATTGACACAGTAGCTGTAACAATGAACTTAAACATAAAATGATGTATGCCTGTCACAAAATCAGGGAGTGTTTCATTCTGTTGTACATAGGGTTACTACGAGTCGGACTCGACTTGATGGCACCTAACAACAACCACCACCACCTAGAAAACGAAAGGCAAAAATAATCTTATGCTACACATAAAAATGAATTTCAGATGAATTAAAGGCATAAAAGTGAAAATCAAAACATTAAAATACAGAGGAAAATAAAGTAAAATTGATTTCAATTAATGGTGGAAAGCCAAATGTGGTAAATCCCAGGAAAGAAACAATCAAATGGATTTCCATGGAATAAAACCACAAAAACAACAGATATAAAAATAATAAACAGCAGTATCAAAATTTGCAATCTGAAAAGCAGATAAGTGAGTGGTAACTTACTCAGCAGACCTGAGAAAGCCAAATTCTAATTTGGCAGTAAAGAAATCAAGAAGCACCTCTGATTTACTGGACAGAATCTTCCAAAGATTTATCATCTGGCTTTATCAGTAACACTGGACAGGACATGGGCATAAAGCTGAGTTATAAACAAGAAAATAGGTTAAAGTCTGTTTAAGAATCATTTAGACTCCTAAGTCCCCATCTTTACTTGGCCCACTAGGGAAACTGTCCCTCCCTGACACTGTGATTTATTCTAAGAAGGGGGTGAAATAGAGAGTATATGGTTTGGGGAGGGTGGGGCACCAGACTAGCAGAGGACAAGAAAACCTCTGTGAAAAGCAGAATTAAAGTGAAAGTCTTAATTCTGAAGATAGGCTGCCAGCCTTCTTTCTCCATTTGGTTCTCAGAATGCTGACAGCCAGGCTTGTACTATATGCTAATGAAAAATAGGAAAAGCTTTTTCTAGTAATTAAAACACAACAGTACTAGTGAAAGTGTTCAGATTTAAAGAAAAGGATGGTGGGAATTCCTAAGCAAAAAGCAAAGCCAGATCTCCGTTCATTGAAGCCTGTTTTTCTCAGGTCCCCACCAGGTTTGCCAACTCAAATGTGAGAGGAAAACCAATGATTCCCAAGCATTTGAAGAAGTCCTCTAATTGAAAGACAGGAACTAAAAGAGCAATTTGAAGGAGGCAGACCCCATGAAGGAAGACAAAGCTTTTTGAATTATTATTAGCATCATAACAGACATAAGGGGAGATATTGTATATCCATGAACTAAGAACAAGATACCATTCTAAAAAGAAGAAAAAGGAAGAAGAGGTTTTGGGGGGAGTTTTGTTTGGTTGGTTTTTGCTTTGTTTTGTTCTTGCAGTAATGGGGTATTGAACTCAGGGCTTCACACATGTTTTGTAAGCGCTCTACCACTAAGCTTCAGCCTCAGCCCATTTTTTAACTTTTTTTTTACTTCAAGACAGGGCCTCACTAAGTCATATAGGCTGCCTCTGGCCTCAAAATTGTGATCTCCTGCTCTGCCTCCAGAGTCACTAGGATTACAGGTCTGCACCACCATACCCGGCAAAGAAAAGCATTTTTAAAGACCTATGGAAAAATTTTAAAATGACAGCAAAAAGCACAAACCTCATTTTGATGGTTAAAGAATTTTAGAAAAAGAAAAGATGAGAGATTGTATCTCAAAGTAGAACAAAAAGAGATTGAAAATAGAAGATGAACTATAAAAACTTAGGAGGAACAACCAGGTGTGGCCGTACATGCCTGTAATCCCAGAACTTGGGAGGCAGAGGCAGGAGGATCCCAAGTTCAAGGCCAGTCCAGGCTACATAGGGAGTTCCTGGCTAGCTTGAGATGCATAGTAAGACCTTGTCTCAAATAAAAAAAAAATAAAAAAAAAAAAAGTTGGGGAGAGGGAGGGGGACAGTTTAAGAGATCTAAACAACAGGAGATTCAGAAACAAAGAAAAGAGAAAATGGAGGGGAAGAACTTGATAGAGAAATAATTCAAGAAATGTCCCAGAACTGAATGGGTTCAGTGTATATAGTAACTGTCCAGTGAGTGGATGAAAACTAACATCAGGACACACTGTCATGAAATTTCAAAACACTAAAAGTCCCTTCAAGCTTTCAAAGAGGAAAAAAAAAATACAAGAAGTATCAAACAGTTATTCAAACAGCTTCATAGTCCTGAGTAACAACATTCTGAAGGCAGAAGACCATGGAGCTTGCCTTTGAAATTCTAATGGAAAGTTATTTTCAACCTAATATTATGCATCCAGCAAAAGTATTAAGTATGAGGGCAAAATACAGAGTCTTCAGATATTCAAGTTCTCGAAAGTTTTCTCTCTCATCCATCTCTTCTCAGGAAGCTGCCCTAATATGGTCTCTGTCAAAGGAAGGAATAAACTAAGACAGAGAAAGATAGACAATATTGTTGTTGGTAGGTGCCACCCAATTCATAGCAACCCTCATAGGGTTTTCAATGGCTGATTGTTTCAGGATTACTTTGGGAGTGGATTGCCATGTCCTTCTGTTTTCGCAGTACTGGAGATCAAACCAAGGGTCTCAGAGAGCACAGAGTGGCACTCTACCAACTGAACCAAACCCTAGCCCAACACAGACAATGTAGGACAGAGGAAATCCAATTCTTGAATGGCAAGAGGGCCATGCTTAGGTAACAGACATGCTGCCAGTAGAGAAGGCCGACAGTTCTGATTGAGGAAGTTTAGGGGATCCTAGAGGACATTTTGATAAGACATTAACAAAATTCTTAGTGTGTGTGAACATATCAAGGCAATTTTTATATGCTCATACAACTAAATACTGTACAGAAATTAAATCAACACATACAGCTTAACCCAGAAATACTTGGGAGCTAAAAGTGTTGAGTGAAAAAGCAAGGAGAGTACTATGAACAAATAAATACTATTTGCATTTTTAAAATAATAGCTCTAGCAATACTATCTGCTTTTAACGAGGGAGAAAAATAAACCAAGGTCATGAAGTTTTCTTTCCTACAGAAGAGGAACATAAATGGTACTGGGGAAGGAAAAAATAAAGGAGATTTCAATTTTAACATTCTTATTCTTTTTCAATGATTTTTCAAGCCTAAATGTATTTTAAATCTAAAATATCCTGCAAAGGTCATGCATTCAAATATTTGGTCTCAAGCTGGTGGTGCTGTCCTAGGAGGTAATGGAACTTTGGGAGGCAAGATCTAGCTTTGCGGAAGTATGTCACTGGGGACAGGATTTTTGGAGTTTACCCCAGACCCGTGGTTCTAGTCACTCTCTCTGCTTCCTAATCACCAAGATGTGAGGTTCTCCGCTGCAGAGTGCTGTCTGCCCGGATGCCTACTCCACTGCCATGCCTGTGTGCCTCTGTGGACTAAAATCCTCTGACTGTGAGCTCCCAATGAATCATTCCCCTCATAAGTTTGTTTCAGTTGGTTTCTCCAGTATAGCAATGTACCAGCAGACTAAGACTCTAAAGAAAAAATGACTAAGCATTGACATTAGTTAATTCTGGGTAGTAAGTACAAAAGTATTGATCTTACATTGATCTTTCTGTTTTTCTCCATTTTTTCTTCTCCAGACAGAGAAGAAGGAAGGGAGAAAAAAGAAAGATAAATGCTGTAGTTACAGCCTTTCCAAGGGCCTGGGCTGAAGGGCCATGAAAGCAGTTGCAGGACACAATGAGCCCATTGCATTTGGCTCCTCCTTTGCATCTACATCTTCTCTTTATCTTGTCCAATCCATTGCTCACAACAGAACACAGCCATTCTGTAAAGTGTCTGTTTTCTTTTTCAACTAAAATCCTTTATTAAATCTCAGTTTGGGTTTGTTTTGTTTTTTCTTTTCTAACGTAATCTATTGAATTGGTATTTCAAGAGCCCACAAGAGTTACCTCTCTTTAACAGCAAACAACAGGCTCTGAAACGGAGGTTGGGAAAAGGCTTAGCATTGAAAATACAGTTAACTATTCATAATATTACTTCATAAAAATATTACCTTCATAGTAACACTGATGCTTTCTCACCAGCTGTCATCTATATCTGGCAACGTACAGCCATACCTGAAGGCTCTACCTTCACCTGGTGGCAGCTACCTCCAAGATAGGTAAGTGCCTGGAAGGAAATTAACGTGACCTGGGGCTACTCCGTAAATATCTGCTAAAAAGTGATAGTAAACATCATAAGGATTGAGGGGTTTGGGAGTGGGTGGCGCTGAGAAGGTGTTTATTCTGTTTAACACAGAGATTTGCCCTTGGCCATGAAAGGACCTGCTAAATGCTCAGCTTCAAGTTCATATTCACAGCCTCTGCAGAAACCCAAAAAGCTGAGCCCACAGATACCACTGCCTCTGGTCTCAGATAGACTTGAAATAGTTCATCTCTGGACTCTTTCATTTGATTTGGAACTGGAAGACAAAATGAAAGGTACTGGACAGTTATCCTTTCTCTATTAAAAAAAAAAGACTGAAGTTTGGTGAGAATGTTGTGTTTGTGGGTTCAGGTCAGTGCTTATATTCACTGACGCTTGATGGATTTCTGGCTTCAAATGTTTTATCAAGACAATCCACCTTGTAGCCATCTCCAAAGACGACTGTGTGGCTCTATTAAGTCTGCAATTTGCTTTTTAAAAGTGACTAAATACGCTTTTTCACAACAACGACAAGTCATCTCCCTCCTGGAGCCAACAGAGTTTGTCACCCAGCTTCCTATGCTTTTCAAAGCCAGCCATCAAAGAGCAAAGGAAATGTCATGACTTTGGAGCGGTCAGAAAGCTCTTAAGTCGCAGCGCAGGCTATTTCTCCTTTTGTGACACAGAAAAGAGTGGACAAACACAATGAATAAATAATCCCATTGTACTTACCAATGTGTAACAATCCTCCAAAATGAGGTGAGGAACAAAGATAGGAGATAACAAGGCAGCCTGGGTCTTAACATAACAGCTTGCAATTCCAGTGCCTAAACTGCTTTTGCAAACACAAACCCACACAGCAACCGTGAGAAAATGAGAATTAAAAATGGCATCCGAGTCAGAATGCCAGGAGGCTCAGGCTAAATGGCCTTCTGTATAATTTGCTCTGGACTTTTTCAGGCTGCGTGAGTAAGGGCAGCAGGTTGGGGCCAAGGTTAACACCTTAAACTGTTCAAAATACCTGACTTTGAAATTATCATCAGGGTCTCCAGGAGCTGCTAAAAACACCTCTTCAGCATTTTTACTTTGCCACAGCCTTTCCATTCCCTTTTAAAGAAGACTTGTTGTTTTATGTTCTGGCATTTTCCCACAGCCACTGTGTTTCATCCCTGGTTCCTGCAGCCACCCCTTCCCCACTGTGAATTTGGTGGCAAACAGCAGGATGTGTAGTCACTGGAAGAGCCAGCAAAGAAGGTCTGACATAGACTCAATGCTGCGTCATTCTCATGCACTCGTATGCAGGGTAAAATAGTGAAGTACATCGGCTCTGGTATTCCTAAAGCATCTTTACATTCATGGTCCAGCTCTTCTGAATCACTTTTCAAACTGAGGCATAAATGACCAGTTTCCAACCCAACATTATCCTCTATGGCACCAAGAATGGCGGTGAAGTAACATTTTGTCCAAGAGTGCTCCATCCCTGTCCCTAGGAGATTTTCTTTCAAGCTACAGATACCTTTCTGCACGTTTTCATGCTGAAGCTTTCTCAAAAGACTCACCCAAGAGGGCTGGAGATGTAGCTCAGTGATAGAGTATTTGCCTAGTATGTGCCAGGCCCTGGTTCAATCCCCAGCATCAAAAAGAGAAGACCAAAAAAAAAAAGAATCCAACTAAGGCAATTGCAAGATGCCATTGACTATAAGACGCAACCCGATTTCATACACAGTTAAAGCTCTGATAGACATAATCATCCCTAGGTAACCCTAGGGATGTCACCCTAGGTAACAAAGGGGGTGGGGCGGGGAGGGATGAGAGACACACAGAAATTTTGATGAAAAGTGTTTGTTAACCCAAGGTTTAACCATCCCAAGGCAAAGCACCATGGTCAGGAGGGAGGTGAGCCTGTGTTTTCTAAAGTAAGAGTATGAAGGGAAATGAGAACAGAGACACTTCAGGCCACGGGCATGTTCCCAGATGGATAAATGTTAGGTAAGAAGACAAGTGCAATCTGGAGTCTAAGTTGTCTGCATGTCCTCATGCCTCCTAGAAAGCTTTTGGGTGCCCTCAACAGTATGCATTCACCAGTCTGAAGACAGCACCACTGGAGGGACTTGATGTCTAGCATGCAGGAAGCGGAACATTTTACAGGCCTGGTTCACAATGGATGGACCACCTCCTTGCTCCTGGCTGCAGAGGACTTCCCCATGGGAGCAATAGTGTCTTAGAAGAGCCTCAATTCCCAGAGCCCCAGGAGCCACCAAGCCAAAATGATACCAGGCTCTCCCTGCATCCCACGAGCCAACCAACTAAAAATGAGACGGGGGAGGAACTCTTCCTGGTATTGTAGCGAGGCAAATACTGGTTTTCTCATCATACAAAGTACAAGCTCCCTTGCTTCACTCACAGTTTCTGTTCCAAAGACCCATCACAGGAACATCTAGCCAGAGAGTATGCCTAGGTGCTTATGAAAATGCATGATGTTTTTAATATGGTCTTCTATGCTTTAATCCCCCTTTAAAATTAATGTTCCTAAATCCTCGGGCTGAGGCGATAGGATCTCAGCCATCTGCCTCTGCCAGTTCTTATGGCATACTCTGATTAACAAAGGAGCTGGGCTGAAGGCAAGGGGTTTTATTTCACAGAGACCCACACGTTCTCCACAGATTTCATTTAGTAATACAAACAGTTTTTCAAATTGATATATTTTTATCTAAAGAACTAAATTGTCTTTCTTGCCTCTTCTTGATTAGGAAAGAGACCTCCCCAAGATTTCCCAAACTTTTCCATACTCACAATTTCAGATGTGACTTCTCCCCCCGCCACAGTTCCCTGCCCCCATCAAAACAGTGTCTCTGTGTTCACACGATCCTCTGTCCAGTTCCTTGCCATCTTTCTGATATGTTCAGTGTATATTCAGATGCCCCTGATCTTCCCACATCTCTGAGAATTGAAACAATGGCACTGGAAAACATGAAATAAATCAAGTGGTCCTGAGAATGGAGAAAGTGAGTATGCTAGCTGTTCCACGGACACATTTGAACCTACTACTTTAGCTGATTCAAATTTTTGCAAGCCACAAAATCAAGATTGCCAAAAGAAATGTAACTTAACTTTCTATAACTCCACTCAGTTTCTACCTTGAGCCCCCATTTCCACTTGACAACAGAAAATGATTTAGTCACCTCCAGGTAAATGCCATTAAATTAATGATCACTCAGACATTTTAAATTTAACTCAGTCAAATTCTACTGTCCCTTTCCTCATCCCCGATCCTGGCCTGTTTACCCACCATAACCAACCACTAAGTTAAAAGATAGCACCAGAGTTGGGACGTCGGAATGGACATGGAGGCGCTTCTGGAGGACAGCCACCCTCAGCCCTTTGCTAGCACGGCTGACATGGGCTCTTCACCCTCAGCCAGCCACTGTAGATGTCTCCTGGCCTCTCTGATGCTCACCATCAATAATATGAGGCTGTGGCAATCTTCTTCCCCCATGCTGTGCAGCCCAGGGAATATTGGCAGGGCCACTACTCCTAAAGTTCTGAAGAGGCTAAGTAGCACACTCATTACAACTCTCAGAAACCTCATCTAAAGCAGTTTTGAGGCACTCTTTCTGTGACCCAGCCCCAGGCAGAGGGAGAGAAGGAAACTGACTCCCATTTCCACCTCTCCTGCTTCTTTCCCAATTCAAGCCCTTCCTTGTGTTTCTTCTGCAATCTACCACTTACGGCAGGGCTGGGGTTTAGCTCAGTTGGCAAAGCACTTGCTCTGAGACCCTGGGTTTGATCCCCAGTACTGCAAAAATGGGAGAACAATCAGCCATTGAAAACCTTATGAATAGCAGAGAAGCACTGACATCATGCTGGGCATGGCACAGGGTCGGGAAGTGTTTCGTTCTGTTGTACATAAGATTACTGTGAGTCAAACCCGACTCCACAGCACCTAACAAACACAACATGGCTTACAGCACCAGTTCTCAAGGCCAATGGTACTGTCCCCCCATGGCAAAGTCAGAAAATTTTTAGAGTGTTTCCCTTTAGAGATTTTATTTCAAATTTTTCAAATCTATATGCAAGAGTTGTAAGAATTTAGCATTGATACTATTATCTACTATACAAATTATTATTTAACTGACCTCAATTACCCTAATAATGTCCTTCATAGATAACTTTAAGTTCCATCCAGAATTCAATTAAAGATCATTTAAAAACATTGAATTTTGTTCTCAAGTTTCTTCAATCTCTTTTAATCTAAAATCATTCTGGCATTTAGTGGGCAGGAGCCAAGAATAATAGACATTTTTATAATGTATAGGATAGTCCCAACAATAAAGAATTGTTCCAAATCCCACATGACTTTTGAGTGTGTACCCAGATAATAATATAGGTTTAAAAATCACTTACACTTATCTGCTCCTAGAGCCTAATGCCATTTTATATATAAACACAAAGTAACTTTTTCACACTTTAAATGTATGCTGAATTTTCCAGAATAGTAACAACACTAAATCAAGGAAAAATTTAACCTTATTATGTTAGAAACTATTTCAAGAGTTGTTCGTCATTTCAAAAAAGTATGTCACTAATGGCAATGCCATTCATAATGTTTAAATCACCTCATGACATAGCATATCAGTCTGTGTTCAAGGTTGTCATGCTGACCTTGGATCCATGTTCAAGTTTGAGTATATTTCCTGTATGGTAGTGTCCAAGCACTTAAATGTTTAAATACATGTTTTATTTTAAATAGCTTTCATTTTATTTCCCTTTTATATTTCAGTTAAGGCATTATATTGATTTTTTTAATTGTACGTGTAGGTCAGATTTATCTATTGGTTTTATTTCAGAGTAATAAAAGAACTTTGCAGAGAACCGGTTATAAAAAGGTGGTTCACGCTGGGTGCAGTGGTACATGCCTGTAATCCCAGCCACTCAAGAGGCAGGATCTCAAGTTGGAGGCCAGAGGCAGCCTGCATAACTTAGTGAAACCTTGACTCAAGACAAAACAATATAAAAGGGGTTGGGGTTCAGCTCAGTGGTAGAGCACTTACAAAGTATGCACAAGGCCCTGGGTTCAACTGCCCAGTACTGCAATTAAAAAAAAAAAAAGTATTTCAAACAAATTTTTAAGAATGTGTAAATTAGGGAATTGAGACCACAGTAATTAAGAAATTATCATTAATTATCTTTAGATGTTATAATTGTACTGGGATTATGTTTTCTAAAGGAGTCTTTTAAGAGATCATATCCAGAAGTATTTGCAGATAAAATGCTATGATTTGCTTGGAAATCATCAGTGTGGTCAAGTGGGTCAGGAAGAAATGAAATAAGATATACTAATTGTTGATGCTGGACAATAGGTCCATCAGGCACATTTTACTATTCTCTCAACTGGGAGGAATTTTTGAAATCTTCCATAATAAAAATTTGAATTCAGAAAAGAGGCGTCTTGAGGTGTGATTGGGGCTGGGAACCACCAGTTTGTGGTGAATTATATTTCCAGCTTCTTTTAAAGCTTACTCTTGAAGTTAAAAAAAAAAAGTTTCAAATCAAAAGCATTGCCTTTTAAGAATGTTGTCTCTGTTCAGAGTTTTAAAATCTACTTAGAAACTCAGCAGCCAAGAAGTGACTCTTTCTATGATCCTGTGTGTCTTCTTTTCAGTGAATGTGGCAGACTCTGTAGGATGGAGGAGAGAGGTCCCTTGGGGAAGGGTGGAGACAGTGGGGAGAGAGGAATTTGAGAACAGCATGGTGGGAGACAGGGACCTTGGTGGGCACCCACTGTCCCCACTACCCCCTCTGCTGTTTTTGGTTACTCTACTGGAGTGTGATGGCTGAGAGGGACAAGTGGCAAGAGGTCAGCCCCTGCCCTCCCCTCCCAGGCAGACCACCTTGTCACCCCCAGATTTCCATGTATCTCTCCACTTGTTTCCAACTCAGTTTCCTGAAGATAGAAACTCCTCTAGGTGAGGCATCTGTGTAGGAGCCTGTCCTTGGTGTCAGGCTGAAACAGAGATGGCATCTGGGCTCTGGGAAGTGCAGTCTGTAAAGGTGAGGGGTGCAAACGAGCAGCCCAGGATCGCTGACTCCTCCGGTTCTGAGGCTTCTGTAGAACAGAATCTGCTGCGCATTTCCCACCTCTGAACAGCCTGCTCTGCCTCCTCTGGGGGCCTACAACTGAGTTCAGCTCAACTCAGTGACAATTACTGAATGCCTACCCTGGGCTGGCACTGCCTTTTCTGAAATGCTCTTCCTGAGAACCACAGATGCTGGCTTCCTCCCTAGTCTCTTCTCACTGATCCATCTCAGTTGTATTACTGAGTCTGAGTGTTTCCCTCCCCAGACAGATCAGCACCTAGAATTGTTCCTGGCCTGACATAGCTGCCTTCCAGACAATGTCTGGTTCTTTCCAAGGTAGCATTTAGAAAACACTTTCACTGAAGCCAGAAAAAAATAAAAATAAAAACAATAATAACCAGCCCAATGTACCTAGTAAGGAAGAGGTGTATTGTCATCTTACCCTCTCTCTGCCTCCCTTCCCTGCAGAGCCTTGGCAGAACCAGGGTCTCTGCCATGACTCCAACTCTCCAAGCCTGGAGGAAAAGGTCCCAGTAAACTCAGGTTTAAGGCTAGGAGCTCCTCCAGCTGCTTCCTCTGTAAATTCTTCATCATTGTGACAAATACCTGAGGATGAAAGATTTATTTTGACTCACGGTTTCAGAAGTTCCAACCCGTGGTCCCCTGGTTCCATTACTTTGGGCCTAAGGTAAGGCAGAACACCATGGTGGCAGGAGCATATAGCAGAGGAGACCACTCACCTCATGGAAGCCAAAGAGAGAGAGGGAGAGATAAAGGAAGAGGCCAAGGACAAGGTATTCCCCAAGGGCATGCTCCCCAGTGACCTATTTCTTCCAGATGGGGCCCCACCTCCTACCCTCCACCACCTCCCAATAATGTCATCAAATTATGAATCTACCAGAGGATTCACCCACTGCTAAAGACAGAGTCCTTGTGACCAATCACCTGTCAACAGCTCCATCAGCTAGAGACCACACATTCAACACAGGAGCCTGTGGGGAGGACACCCCATATCCAAACCATAATGCCCCTCCTAGGGATATCTGCATCTGAAGGGGATCCCACGTTTACCTTGACCCCTCCAGTCTCTCGGTTTAGTCCTCTCCAGCTGCACTTCCTGATGATGGGAGATTACCAGAGCCACTTTCACCAAGCTCCTTGCCTGGGATTCCTGCCTTTCCACTTCTGCCCAGCAAAGCTCAGCCTGAATGGGTCCCACCAATTCCCCAAAGCCTGCCCCTTCCAAAGCAATGTCCCCCTTCCCAGTCGGTCCTTCCGGGACTGGTCCCCTGTGCCTCCCACAGTTTCCGCCCAGCAGAAAGCCTCACCTCTATGGTCAAGAAAATGGCGCCACACTCAGCTCCCACCTGCAGATCCTCTCAGACGTGAGGTGCCCCTCACTTCACAGAACCACTCTCTCAAAGCTCACCCACAGCCTTGAAAGCCAAGGCCATGGTGTCTTCCAGGGCTGACCGATGGCCAGGTGGGGTTCCTGCTGGCTGCCTGGTATTCCCTGCAGTGCCCCCGATGCTCCTGTACCTGGGAAGCTCTTCCTCACCCTTCACCACTCTGCAAACATGGTGGCCAAGAGGCTTCTCTGAACCCTCAGGTGGATCCATTTGGCCTTCTTCTGGCACTCATGTGACCAGCACATACCTCTGCCTTAACCACCTTAGCACATTGTATGTTGACAGCATTTCCTTGAGGGCAGGGACAAGGTCTCACGCACCTGTGTTCCTCCAAAGTCTGAGCCAGAGGCCAGGTGTTTATTGGGCCAAGCTCAGTGTTGAGGGCAGCATGCAAGGAAAGGCCCTGGGCTTGCTCTGGACATTTCGAGGACTTGCTCACAAGTTTCTATCAAAGCTGGGTGCTCCTATTATCAAAATGGCCCAGGTGAGGGGCCCCCCTTCAGCATGATCCTGGAGGAAATGAGTCTCCATCTACACGCTGGAGGTATTCCAACCAGTTTGAGTCCCCACCTCTGCATACACGCCCACTGAACTGGGAGGTCAAGGCACCTTCACTCAAACCACATATAAAAGGACGTTGTTGGGTGACATCAAGTTGGATCTGACTCATAGCAACCCTATGTACAACAGAATGAAACACTACCCAACACTGTACTGTGTACACTGCCTTTTTATGTTTCAGCCCATTGTTGCAGCCACTGTGTTTCTTCTCATTTTGAGTGGTTTCACAACACCAAACGAGGTCCCAGGGTTTTACTCTATTCGCATCAGTAAGGTCGACTCTACTTTGAGGAGGCAACTCTTCCCCAGTCGTTTCTTGAATGCCTTCTAGCCTGGGGGGCTCATTTTCTGGCACTATATTTGACAGTGCTTCTGTGCTATTCATAGGATGTTCAATGGCTAATTGTTTCAAAAGTGGGCTGCTAGGTCCTTCTCCCTAGTCTTTCTCAGTCTGGAAGCTCAGCTGAAACCTGTCTGCCTTGGGTGACTCTGCTGGCGTCTGAAATACCGATGGCATAGCTTTCAGCATCACAGCAACATGCAAGGCTCCACAGCATGACAAGCTGACAGACATGTGGAGGATGAAAGGACATAAAAGACTAAATTCCCTCTACTTATGCCTGAACATTCGGGTTGAAAGTGATAAACAACTGTTGTATTCTCCTCCACCACACTACCTCCTCCACCATCGCAGGTCACAGAGAATGGAGGGGACTCCCCAGAGCAGGGAACTTTCTCCCTCCTGTCTGAATGTTCTCAGCACCTTGCTTAGTTCCCTGCTCAGAGGTGGCACAAGATAAATAAAATTAAATTTTAAACTGAAATCACGCAGACTTACACCTCGCTGTTGTTTTTATTTGTTTATTTTTCCTAACAGCCTGAGTTTTCAGGGAATAAAATCACACATATCTTCTGATTGGTGACCAAATGAGAGGTAATTCACAATTCTTTCTGCATTAATACTGTACGTTAAGATGCAAAATTAGTCAACTCCCTCACTTGGGGAAGAGAGGGGCTTTCTGGAACCTGACCAAGTCTGCTTCTCTCAGTACATTTCCCTGCTAGCAATGCTCTTAGGAATCAAATGTGGTTTATTTCATTTTAAGTCGCCTTTTTTTCAATTCAGGAAAATGAATGTTGGAGCCCGATAAGAAACTATAGTCTGCTTTCAAGAAGGTTACAAGAAAACTGCATCTTGCATTACTAATCCTTTATCTTCATGTTAACAAAAAGATTACTGACACATTTTTGAATGAAAGGAAATAAAATAGCAAATGCATCTTAGGAAATGTGTAACTTTCATGCAACACACAAATCAGTTGTTAAATATTTTTTAAATGAAGGAAAGTGCATAATAAATTTTTTCCTTTGGAAGTAAAGAAACCAAATTTGGAGGATAGAAGAAATTGTCCTTCACAGAGTGTAGGTTGGGTGAATTAAATGATTACACGTACAACTTCTTAATAGGTAGCACATTTTCTAAAAAGGCCCACATAAGTGTTGTTTTGTGAGAGGAAGCATTTCAGAGGTGGCCTTTGTACTTCCTTCCTGCAAGGGCAGACTGCCTGTCCCAGAGTTGCACCAGGAAAGGGCCAGAAAGACTGAACCTGTCAGATGGTGCTAAGTCCAACTGTGCATTTACCCAACAACCTCAAGGTATGCACAGGGGCAGAGGGGGATGCCAGTGATCATCACCCCATGCTATGGAGTGGGTTGTTGACCCAGCCCACCCTACTGCACAGGTGGCAGATGGACCTGTTCTCATTCTCAGGCATGCCATTCAAAAGCTGGATGCCTTGGGCAAGTTTCTTGACCTCTCTGAACTTCAGTACCCTCCTTTATAAAAAATGGAGGTAATAATATACCTATATCATGGAATTAAATGAGTGAATATCTGTGCATAGCACAGTGCCAAGCACTTAGAAAATGCTATGTAAGTATTTGACACAGTAAATAAGTAAATAAATATTAAGGAAGCATAACTGCACACAATGAAAGAGTTATTGATTTTGAGCAAGGAAAAGAGAGAGACTGAGAACTGCAGATTACAGGATGGCTGGAGGATGGAGGAAATGGGATTGCCATCCCCACAAAAAGATGATATGTGTTATCGACACCATTTAGAAAATTGTGAGGGGCATCTGGCTGATGATTTTATGGAGTTTCAGGAGGTTGTTTTGTTTTGTTTTTGTTTTTGAAGTGAAGAAAGATTCTTTAAACTCATCTTCACTGTGTTAGATTTTTCGACAATGACATGATAGTAACCTGATACTAAGAAACATTCCTTGGTGGGCACAGTGGCGCATGCCTCTCTTCTCATTTTTTAGGATGCTGAGGAAGGAGGATCACAAGTTCAAGGCCAGAGGCAGCCTGTGAGACTGAGCAAGACTTCTCTCAAATTTTTTTTAAAAAACAACTTTTTAGGGGACTAAGGTACAATTCTCTGCAGCCATAGCACCTTAACATCTGATCCTGCCTGATCTCAGAAGCTAAGCAGGGTCGGCCTGGTTAGTCCTTGGATGGGAGACTGCCTGGGAACACCAGGTGCTGTAGGCTAAGGAGAAGGACCTGGCAGCCCACTCCCAAAACAATTTGCCATTTGAAACTCTATAAATAGCAGAGAAGCACTGACAACAGTGTCAGGCATGGCACAGTGTCAGAAAGTGTTTCATTCTGTTGTACATCAGGTCACTATGAATCGGACCCGACTCAACAGCATCTAACAACAAGAACAACAAGGTACAATTCTGTGATAAAACCCTTGCCTAGCACGTGCAAGGCCCTGAGTTCAACCCCTCAGTACTGAAGAAGAAAAAAATAAAGGAAAGAAACATTCTTTTGTATCAAAGCTGTCCTAAGAATTTCATATTTCATGTCATTTGATCCTCACTACAGTTCTATGAGGTCAATAGTAATATTATTCTCATTTTACATATGAAGAAACTGACCACAAAATATTTAAGTACTTTTCTCAAGAAGGGAAGTATGTAAGTAAAAAAAAGAATAATCTTACATAATTACAAGTTCTCATTGCCAAAGACCTACAAGACTTTTTATTGGTCACTTAAGCCTTCACATGCATGATTTCGTTTAATACATTGGAGGCAGATGTTCTTACTCCTATTTGATAAGTGAAGCTCACATTACTGTGAAAAGTTGTTAGAATATGTCTCAAAAATATACAGTAGTGCTACAAACTCACTTTCCAGGATTGTAAACTAGTTCATACACGACTGGAAAGATAGAAAAAGGATGCTAATTTAACACAGAAGCTGTGTTAGGTCAGTAGAATGTTTGCCAGCATTTTGATGTTTTATACCAAATGCAGCAAGCTGGGAAAGAGTTTGGTATTATAGTGGCTGCCTGTGATACAACCCTCCACTCTTATTTTGGTGAGGACTCATGCTCTGTCCTAGAGAAGCGCATTGTACAGTTCCACCCAGGCATTATTTTGCCCTCCTTCTCTGTAACACACCGATCTCAACACGTCCTTACCCACACTAGATTTCCTGCAGTATTTTTCACCTTTTAGGGATTTAACTTACCTTTTTCACTCGGCTAGTATTTTTATTGGAATTGCAATTGGTTTTCACTGTTGTGACAAAGTTGTACAAGTTTTGAGAGACATTTCTGACCCTATTTTCTCATAACCTCCATTATTTCCAGTGTGTGATTTTGTAGGATGAGGACTTTTTAAAGAATGTTATATCATACCATAGCAGCACTGCCTGCACAAGACTCTGTATTCAAACTGGCTCACCATTATCTTTGAAGTGCGTGTCGTGTTCCAATCCACAACAGCACTGGGTAGAACTTGTGGGTAAGTTTTCACCAATGTTTTCACATTGTATAATTAGGCCAGATAGGGAACCAAAATAAATGCTGGAGAGGGATCATTTCAAATTCTTCTCTCCATTTAATTCTGCCTTTGAGAGGTCTCATTACCCACTCTCTTCAAAGGAAGGCACAGTGATCTGATTAGTGTTGTTGTTGCTGTGTGGTGCCATTGAGTTGGCACTATGGTCTGACTCGTAGTGACCCGATGTACAACTGTAAGAAACTTTACCTGACCCTGGGCCATGCACCCAATTTTTTTATGTTTGAGCCCATTGTTGCAGCTACTGGGTTTCTCCTCATTTTGAGTCATGCCACATTAGCCAATGGAGGTACCAGGGATTTTATTCCATTCCTGTCATTAAGGTCAACACTACTTTGAGGAGGCAACTCTTCCTCAGTCTTCTTTTGAGTGTCTTCCAACCTTGGGGGACTCACTTTCCAGCACTCTATTTGACAGTGCTTCCCTGCTACTCATAAGGTTTTCAATGGCTAATTGTTTTGGAAGTGGGCTGCTAGATCCTTCTCCCTAGTCTGTCTTAGTCTGGAAGCTCAGCTGAAACCTGTCTACCACGGGTGGCCCCGCTGGGATCTGAGATACCAGGTGGCATAGCTTTCAGCATCATAGCAACACGCAAGCCCCCACAGCATGACAAGCTGACAGACATGTGGTTAAGCCACATCTACTGTGGGTTGGACCACTGAGCTTTAACAGGCGGAAATCATTTAACTGGAAGACCTCCTCCCCTCGATGCAGAAGAATAGGACATCCCAAGATCAAAGAGTGTGACAGCTTCCCTTATCCCCCTCCTCACACATGCAGCTGGAGGCAGAAGTCCCAGCCTGCTCAGCAGATTCAAATATATCCGTCTCTCAACACCTTTCAATTTTTTTTTCCATGATTAACCAGACAGGAGTAAAAATTCCAAAATTTTGCTTCTTGGAAGAAAAAGTAGAAGCTGCTAGGCCTCGGTCTTATGCAATATGCTTTACCCTAGCGTCTCTCAGAGAACCCTACGTGGGGACATCTGCCACTTGAGCTATCCGAGGGAATATGGGGTGACTGGCAAGGCATGATTTGGGCATACCTGGATCTGGTCTTCCTTCCACCCCCAAAACCTGATGCATGACAACAAACCAAGGCTTAAGTCTCACCAAGGTTATATCAGAGAGTGGAATATATTTGTGGTCCTCCTACTAGCTTGCCAAGCCACAAGATCAGGGCTTTAAAGCCATAGCCTCTGCCACAGCTCACAGAAGCCACCACATTTGTCTCCTTCAGTACCTCTGTGAAGGCAGACGCTTTAGCCAATGTACTTTTTCAGTCCTGGAGCAAATGTTGAAAAAAAGAGCAGCTAATCTTCCCAACAGGCTGGGATTTAGCTCAGTTGGTAGCGTGCTGTGCTGCAGTCTCTGAGGTCCCAAGTTCAATTCCCAGCACCGCAAAAATGAGAAAAGGACCTGGCAATCCACTCCCAAGGCAATCCCAAAACAGTAAGCCATCGAAAACCCTATGAGGGTCGCTATGAGTCGGATACCAACTCGACAGCACCTAACAACAGCAACAACAATCTTCCCAACAGTTCAAATGATGTTATCGTCTTCCTTCTTTCCTTATGGAGACATTCCCAAAGAATCCACTGGGTATTCACCATTCAAGCTTACACACTGGGGAAAGGTTTAGAGGCCCTTTAATTCTAATTAGATAATCAAGAAACTCTAAGTAGAAGACAACATGGAAGAAAATGCATTATCTGTAAGGAAGACACTTAATAAAAGCAGTCCTCTAGAGGAAAAAGTAACAGGGCATGGGCTGTGGAAACTGAAAAGTTCTGTACAACAAAGCACCCTCTTTATATTTGCCTGGCCAGTCTCCTCCTGCAGAGACCCCCTTCCCCTAGTCCAAGTGGATCTGAGGGGCTGTCAATCACAAGGCTCCTCCCCACCCCTACAGGCTCCTAGAAGTAGAGTTGACCTTAATGATGGGAATAGAGTAAAGCCCTTGGGATCTCCTTTTGCTGATGTGGCACAACTCAAAATGAGAAGAAACATAGTTCCTGCAACACTGGGCTCAAACATGAAAAGATCATGGGCATGGCACAGTGTTGGGTAGTGTTTTGATCTGTTGAACATAGAGTTGCCATGAGTTGGATCTGACTTGACAGCACCTAACAACAATAAGCATTTGCTGACACTATTTGGATGATACAGGGAACTGAAGGAGATGAGACAATGTGTTAATTAGAATGAGCTCATTTATGTTATGCTAAAAAATAAATAAATAAATCTAAATCTCTGTATCTGCAGCCATAGCACACTAGTATCCAACCCCGCCTGATCTCAGAAACTCAGCAAGGACAGCCCGGTTAGTCCTTGGATGGGAGACCACCTGGGAACACCAGGTGTTGCAAGCTAGGGAGAAGGACCTGGCAATCCACTCCCAAAACAATCTGCCATTGAAAACCCTATGAACAGCTGAGAAGCACTGAGAATAGTGCCAGGCATAGCACAGAGTTGAGGAGTGTTTCATTCTATTGTACATAGGATCACTATGAATCGGACCCAACTCAACACCACCTTACAACAACAGCAAACCTCAGTACCTTAAAACAATAGCATGTCTTGCTCAACTATATGTTCTCCACAGTTGGCTGAGGACTGTACATCTTTCACTCTAGTGATATAGACTGAAATTTCCATCAGAAACATTATTGGCCCCCAAGACAGAGGGCAATATCCCTGGAGATTTCACAGCATCAGTTAAAGATTCCAATGTGGAAGGGATTCCTATGATATCCACTCACAATTCATGGTCCAGTACTGGTCGAAGGCCCCATACAATCACAAGGGGCCTGGAACATGCCATCCTAAGAAGTTTCTAGAAAGTAGAGAGCCAGAGATATTTGGAGAACAGAAGTAAAGACTCTCCACTTGGTAGAGCTGGATTAACAGGGTTCATAAGGGCAGTCACAGAGCCAAACAAGATGTCTAGAATCAGACAGCAAATGTAAAACATTGACTAAGCTTTTAATGTGCTAAGGATGGTGCTAAGCACTGACAATACAAATATGATTAATATGGTTTTCCTCTTCAAGGAATTCACACTCTGAAGGTAGGGAATTGTGCATGTCATGGGTCCAAATGTGTCCCCCCAAATTCACATGTTGAATCCCTAACCTTACCCTGACTGCATTTGTAGACAGAGCCTTTGAGGAGGTAATTAAGGTTAAATGGAGTCATAAACTTGGGGCCATGATCCAACAGGACTAGTGGAGATAGAGCTCTGTGCTCACACAAAGGAAAGGTCATGTGAAGACACAGCAAGAAGGCAGCCAAGGAAAGAGGGTTTGCCAGAAACCAACCATGACACCTTGATCTCAGACTGCTCAGTTCCAGAAGTGTGAGAAAATGGATTTCTGTTGCCTAATCCATGCAGTCTATGGCATTCTGTTATAGTCACCCAACCAGACAAATACAATGCATAAACAGATCATGGGAATATGACATTGGGAATTAAGTTTCCACATAAGTTTTGGAGGGGACAAAAACGTTCAAACTACAGCAAAAGCAAGTCTTATAAAAGAAGAAAAATTAAAACATAACAAATTGAGAAATCATGACAAAAAGTGAGGAGATAAAAGAAATAAGTAAAATCAAATAGAAAGGCAAAAAACAGGCATGGTGGTGTGTGCCTACAGTCCCAACATTCAGGAGGCTGAGGCAGAATGATCTTGAGTTCCAAGCCAGCTTGGGCTATATAGCAAGATCTTGTCTTTAAAAAAACAAAGAAAGAAATAATAAAAAAATAAAAAGGAAAGAAGGTGGAAAGGAAGGAAGGGTGGAAGGAAGGGAGGGAGGGAGGGAAAACTAGTAAACATAGAAAGAAAGAGTAGAAAGATGGCAATAACAAATTTAAAAATTAATAGTAGTAAATAAGAGAAGAAAACAGGCAGGAGACATGTGCATGCCTGTAATCCTGGGAACTTGGGAGGAGGAGGCAGAAGGATGATGAATTTGAGGCCAGAGGCAACATGAATGATTTAGGAAGACCCTGTCTAAAAAATAAAAGGGCTCAGGGTATGGCTCAATGGTAGAGCATTTTCCTAGCAAGCATGAGGCCCTGGGTTCAATCTCCAAGTACTGGAAAAAATATAGAGGGAGAGGGAGAGGGAGGGAGGAAGGGGGAGAGAGAGAGAGAGAGAGAAGGAGAAGAAGGAGGAAGAGGGGGAGGGGAGAGGGAGGAGGAGGAGGAGAAGAAAGAAAGTGGTGAAATTCACAACAAAAGAAATAATAGAAAGGAATAGAATAGACAAATCTCTAGTAAGATTGATGAAGAAAAAAATCAAAAGGAAATGCTCCAGAAAACATTATACCAGTTGTCACAGTTTGGATCTTAAATGTCCCCCAAAAGGTTCACATGCTAAAAGTTTGGTCAACAACAGCTTTCGAGCTAGTGAGACATTGACAGGTGATAGAGTTTTTGGAGGTGGAGCCTAGAGGAAGGAAGTTAGGTCATTGAGGGAATGCCGTTGAAGGGAATATTGGCGATCCAGCCCCTTTCTCTTTCTCTCTTTCTTTTCCTCCCTCTCCCTCTCCCTCTCCCTCTCCCTCTCTCTCTCTCTCTCTCTCTCTCTCTCTCTCTCTCTCTCTCTCTCTCTCCTCTTTGCTTCCTAGTTGCCATAAAGTGAGTAGTTTACTTCCCCACAATCTCCCCTCCATGATGTTCAGCCTCACAAGGGCCAAACCAATGGGGCCAAGTGACAATGGAACAAATCCTCTGAAACTGTGAACCAAATGAATCTTTCTTCCTTTTAAGTTATTTTCTTCAGGTATTTCATTACAGGTGTGGAAAGCTCACTAATGTATCAGTCAAGTTGAAAAATTGAGACAAAATGAAAATGATAAATTGCCAGAATTGCCTAAAGAAGAAATAATACACTGTACTAGACCTATTGTCACTAAACACATCAAGCTCTGACAGTTCTAAAGTTGTTGTTTTTGTTGTTAGGTGCCATCGAGTCAGATCTGATTCACAGAGACCCAGTGCACAACAGAACAAAACATTACGTGACACTGTGCCATGCCAAGCACTATGTCTGACAGTGCTTCTCTGCTATTTTTAGGTTTCATCAAACCACCAAGAAGTAGATAACCTCCACCTTACCGAAAAGTCCCGAAAATAGAAAATGAGAAAAGGTTCCCCAATTTATTTTATGAAGTTTATATAACTTGATACCAAAACTGACCATAGAGAACACAAGGAAGAAATATTAATTGTAGATCAATCTCATTTATAAAAAAGATGAAAATACTAAATTAAACATTAGCAAAATGAATTAAGGAAGGTATAAAAATGGTCATGACTAAGGACCAATGTTGTTGTTGTTGTTAGGTGTCAATTGTTGTTGTTGTTAGGTGCTGTCAAGTCGTGTGTGACTGATAGCGACCCTCATAGGGTTTTCAATGGCAGATTGTTTCGGGATTGCCTTGGCAGTGGGTTGCCACAACCTTCTCCCATTTTTGCGGTGCTGGGAATCAAACTCGGGACCTCAGAGACTGCAGAGCAGTGCTCTACCAACTGAGCTAAATCCCAGCCCCAATAGGCATACAAAAAAAAACAAAAAGGCTTAATATCATTAGTCATCCAGTAAGTGTAAATTTCAGTCACAGAGATACCATTTGATGCTCACCAAAAAGTCTAAAAATTAAAGACTAACAACATCAAGTGTTGACAAGAAAGTTGATCAACCAGGATTCCCAAATATTCCTGATCAAAGAGAAAATGGTACAAAATACTCTGAAAGACTGTTTGGTATTTTCTTATAAAATTAAACACCCATACTTCATTGTTCAGAATTATGCCCCATGTCACAATTATGTAACTAATAATCATTATTATAAAATAATCAATATTCATTGTCTAAATCATATTGTATGTGAAAGATGAAAATGTTTGCAGAGTATATAACCATAAGGGGAAAGTAAAATTATTATACAGCCACAGTATAAAGAGCCACAACTCTTCTATCATCTATGTTTTTATTATTACATTAATATCTGCATATATTCGATAATTGAAGATTTTCTATACTTCAATGACATTTGGAAACAATAGGTCTTAACTTACAAGTTTAAAAAAAGGAAGTGTAAATAGTAATGGAAATGGGAATGCTTTGCTCCAAGAAATGGAGATCTGGGGCCATATGCAATTTTTGGTATCACTTACCTGTACTAAGATCAGCACAAAATCATTAGGAGACTAAATAAGATCCTTAGGTGGAAGAAGGAGGGGGGTTTAGTTCTGCCTGTCTATAGTGTCATTGAGGATAGGATTGCAGAGATCTGAAGGACCCATCTATTCCTGGCTGGTTGTACTTGTTCTATAAAAATATAATTTAATTTTGTCTGCTGGTTGTAGTCATAAAACCAACTCCATACAGGACTGGACTCTGCAGGCAGAGGAGCTGGCAGCAGCCTCTGAGGGTGCTGGTGGATGTCCCATCCTCTCTATAGCCAGAAAGAACTAAACACCTCTCCTTCTTCCACCTAAGAACTAGAAAGGACAGCCTGCAATGTGGACTAACACAGTGACTCACCCAACTCATTACATTTTGTTGGAAAGTTAAGAGTCACAAGGTCAGGGGCAAAGCTGAGCTTCACCCACCAATGGAGTGTTCATGCTTGTGCTCCCTCTCGCTCGCCCTCTCTCTCTCTCTCTCTCTCTCTCTCTCTCTCTCTCTCTCTCTCTCTTTCTACCTCTTTCCCTCTCCCTCCTCCCTCTTCCTCATTTTAGTAGTAAACAGTAACAGCAGGATAACAAATACAAAAGGGATAAAGTTTTGAAGGCTGCTTTGAAGAGCAGAAAGAAAATGAGGTAAGGCAGCTATTGTAAGCACGCTCATTAAGGCAATGTGTTTACAGGAATAGAAAAGCTGCTGGAGGATTTCCATACCAAGCCTCTCCAATCAGAAGTGGGGGTAGGGAAGAGGGTTGAGCATCAGCAAGCTCTGAGCCCCAGGAGAGCTGGGTGACTATCTGGGCCCCAAGAATCTATCACTTCCCCCAAACCAGAAATAGTCCAGATGAACCACCACATGTACCTAGGCAGTGTTCTCAGCCTTTTTCCACTTATCCCTGAAGGAGTTGTGTCAGGCATTTTTTCCTAATTGCTCCCCCATTCTATTGCTAACCCATGAAAATGCTATACATCCATTTAAGGAATGTCTGCATGTCTGTGCCCTATACATAAAGATTTTTGCCTCCCAAGAATCAATTTTTACATCCTTTGTAAAGTGATGCTTGTGAGAAGGGCAGTCTCATCCCATGCAGTGTGTTCTCCTCTGTCTTGCCTCGATGGCATTTTCTTATAACTACAACCAACAGACAAAATTAAATTATATTTTTATAGAACAAGTACAACCAGCCAGAAATAGATGGGTCCTTCCAATCTCTGTAATCCTATCCTCAACGACACTCGCATGCCTCTAGTGGCGGGTACCAGGATTGCAGGAGTGCAGGTCCCCTTCTGATTCTCAAAGAAATCTCAGGCACACATCTCTGTCATCTTGCACATCACTCTGAGAACCGACACTCCACTTGGCCCTGCCAGCCAAGATTCTGCCATGCTTTCTGGCCCACAGACAGCTGTAGAGAATAAAAATAAATTTTATTTCCATAAAATTGTCTAAATTCAAACTATAATATAGAATTTAAATGTGGTTTTCCCATGTACATTGTCTCAAAATTCTGATACAATGTCCTAGAGGTTGGGACATGGTACTCACTCAGAAATCACTACTCTAGTAAGATTGAGTTACCAAGTTCACGAGGCAAACCTCTCAGAGTTAGCTTAAAACCAACAAAACTGGACTGGGCTGGGAGTTAGCTCAGTTGGTAAAGCACTGCTCTGCACTCTCTAAGGTCCCCAGTTCAATCCCCAGCACCACAAAAATGGGAGAAGAATGTGCCAATCCCTAACCCTAACCCTAACCCTAAGGTCCCCAGTTCAATCCTCAGCACTGCAAAAATGGGAGAAGGGCATGCCAATCCACTCCCTAGGCAATTCCAAAACAATCAGCCATTTAAAACCCTACGAGGGTCGCTATGAGTCCTATGAGTCTTTGACAACACCTAACAACAACATCAACAATAACAAACTGGGCTAGCCAGCCATTTGGTTTCAAAGCATCCCATGGCTTGATTCAATTGAATCTTTTCAAATTGGCTACCATTATAATAGAAGTTGTAATAACAGTCACCATCATTCTAGTAATGTTTAAAGTAACACTGCTGTCTTTATTTTACACATGCAAAAAAATGAGTCTTGGGATGGACAATCCTCATCCGAGCTCCCAGTGCTAGGGCGAATGGTACAGTTGCAATTCAAATCTAGCTCTGTGGAACCACAAAGCCCACATATCCAACTGCAGCTTTGTGAACAGCCCCACACTTTCTGAAAACAAAGCTTCTGTTGAAATTGTTGTTGTTGTTAGGTATTGTGGAGTTTGGTCTGGCTCATAATACACCTGTGTATAACAGAAGGAAACACTCCCCAACACTGTGCCATGGCGGCACTATGTCAGTGTTTCTCTGCTGTTCCTAGGGTTTTCAATGGCTGATTGTTTTGGGAGTGGGCTGCCATGTCCTTCTCCCATTTTTTGCCATGCTGGGGATCAAATCCAGGGTCTCAGAGAGCATAGAACAGCACTCTACCAACTGAGCTGAGAGTGTCAAGTGTCAAGTCAAAATATTTCTGCTAAGATATAAGCAGTGCCACTCACCTTTCTGGGCTTTTGAAAAATTTGGGCAACAGCTCCATCCTTCTAAAACCCAGCAGGTTGGGATAGCTACTGTGATGATTTGTTTTCAAATTTGAGACCCACTCCAAGAGGGTGTGCTCAAAAGTTCAGCAGACAATGAAAAATCATCCCTTGCTCTACCCACTAACAATTGGTGCACAGAACTCCAGCTCTCTATCAACCTCCCAGCTCCAGGCAGCTAAAAGAGCTCTCTGCTTTGCATGCGACTACACAGAGGCAATTTATTTTCTTTTTGGAAATGGTGATGCTGAGAAAGCAGAGCCGTGTCACACATGGGGAAGCCACCACTATAGGTATCGGAGGCTCCTTCCAGCTTGGCTCAGCTGCCATCGTTTAGGCTGCTACCATAGCAGTGAGAATGATGTATACCCAATCCCCATCTCAAGCAGGATTGAGAGTGTCTCAAACCCCTGCCTTCTTGGCGAGAACAGTGGCAAGGGTTCATGTGGGAGAGAAAAGGAGGATAAACTCTCCCTTGAAACCTTGACTATCAGGCTCTGTAGAGATGGATTAGCATTTCAGAGATTTATTCAGTTTCTTAGGTACAGAAGATGACTCCCAGACACTATAAGTTTGGGCATGATAGCTTAGAGCTAAATCTGTGTCCTCAAGCAGAATCTCAAACCAATAATTTTGAGAAGGCAATAATAGAGTACCGCGATAACCCCCAAAACTCCATAAATAGAGTCACACCTCTCTTATCCACTAGGCGAGAACAAAACACTCTCAGCTATCCAGAACATCTGAAAACACCCAAGAGTCCCTGAAAGTCACCCAGCTCTGGAAGAAATTAGAAAGTCAACAGAGCCTAAGAGGGAAAGTTGGGGAAGATATCACATGATGGGTGAGGTTGCAATGAAAGGAGCCTCTTCACAGGTAAGCAATGGCTCTAAAAGTCAAGTGCCATTGGGAGCAAAAAGAAGGAATGGGAAAGAAACTGAGAGGAATATTTAACACCCAAATCTGTGAGAAAAATGCTGATAGCAGCACTTTCCAATATGTGAACCACAGATGCAAGCCACAGATATAATTTTAAATTTTCTGATCACCACACTAAAAATAAAAAGGAATGAGAAACATTAACTCTATTTACTTCTTAATCAATATATCCATCATATGATATCATATCAATATTCAGTCAATATGTTAAAGTGATTGAGATATAGATTTTCCTTTTTATACTCAGTAAGTCTTTGCATGTACAGAGTAGTTCAATTTGTACTAGGCACACGTCAAGTGATTTGTCTGGTGGGCACTACATGGGTAGAAAACTCTCAGCCACATGCTCAAGGGAATCACAAACAGGACATTTGTTACAGCATTACTGGTAAATAGTGAAAAGCTATAAACAATCTAAATGTCCGTCAAAGGGTGGAAATATATTTTTTATTATAAATGAATGACAAAGCAGCAAATTTAAAATAAATAAATTGGATCTAAATATATCATTGTGATATCACTCAAAATCATATCGCAAAGACAATCCACAAAAATATACAGTGTACCATGTAGTAAAGATTTTTAGACAAATACACTCAAGACCCTACATTACTTTTTGAAACAAACATAGGCAATGTGGTAACAATATATCAAATAGAAGGAATATATGTGAACTTTAGAGAGAGGTTAGTTCTGAGGAGGCAGGGAGGAAACATAGAAGGATGGAGGGAGAAAGGGGTTTTGAGAAATCCACACAGAGACTGCAACTGACTTTTTAGTGTATTAGAAAATAATCTGACAGAAACACAACAAAATGTTAGTATTGTTATAAAAAGTTATGTTTAATATTGGTGCAGAAATAATCATGAACTGATTCTCAGTTTTTTTCTGTATGTTTGATACACTTCGAGAAAGAAAGAGAGAAGGGGGAAGGAAAAAGGAAGAAGATGCAAGACACAATAGGAAAATAAGTGGGACAGGCACTAGCACAGGATCCTGGACAAGGTCTACTGGCCCCTGCACCCACTTGGTGTTCACCCACCATGCAGGTAGCTATTGTGCCCTCCCATGCAAACACCCAGGGGCATTCGGACAGGAGGACCAAATGGGTACTCCTACTGCTAACAATCACAGCAGGGCACTTGGCTTTATTTAAAAGAATCATTTTAAAACATTTACATAGAACTTTGAGCACATAAAGGAGTTAACCATTGGCTCTCTGGAACCCAGGTTGAGCAGATCCCCTATTGGCAGTACTGGAAGACAAAGAAGGTGCATTTTCACTGCCACACAGCCATGCAACATACATACATATACACCTGCACACATATGTATACACGCACACATATCTACATATATATATAGTTGTTGTCATTAGGTGACATTGAGTCAGGTCCAACTCATAGCAACACTGTGTACAACAGAATGACACACTCCTTAACACTGCTATGCCCAGCACTATGTCAGTGCTTCTCTGCTATTCATAGCCATGGAACATGTATGTGTGTGTGTATGTGTGTGTGTGTGTGTGTGTGTGTGTGTGTGTGCATATATATATTTGTTGTTAGTTGCTGTCAAGTCTAGTCTGACTCATAGAGACCCTGTGTTCAAAAGAATGAAACACTCCTTAACCCTGTGCCATGCCTGGCACTATGTCAGTGCTTCTCTGCTCTTCATAGGGTTTTTGATGTCTGATTGCTTTGGGATTTTTTTGGGACTGCCAGGTCCTCCTCCCATTTTTTTGCTGTGCTGGGGAAGGAGCCTCAGAGAGTGCAGAGCAGCACTCTCATAAACCCCAGCCATTTTGAGGGGGAGGTGTATGGGTGTAGGTATGGGTAGGGGTGAGTGGGGGGGGGTGTGATTAGTGGGGCAGGAACTCCTATCCAGACCCAGTCTTCCAATCTGACAGATAATTTCACACTCTCTAGTGACTCTATTTGGAGCTTTCTAGGTGTCCAGGAAATCTGGCCAGCCTCAGCCTCGTTTTCAGGGCATTATTGGACCTTCTTATGGATGATTATTTATGGGCTAAATTCCTGTTCTTTCGTTGAGAGAGTCAGCAAAACAGAGAAAGAGCTTGTTTTCCTTAAAGAAACAAGTCTTTATGTGCCTGGATTTTCTTTTAATTTTTTTCAAGGTAAACTCCTGTGTAATTTAATATAAATCTCAGTCTTATCTTGGACCACAAGATTTCTTGCAACTCATTTATTTTAATGAAGGTTATCATTTTAGCTGTTTGTGAATATAAACTATTGGAAAGAGAGAGGCAAAAAGATTTAATTTTCCGCCATCCAAATAAGAATTTTGAAACCATTTTTTAAAGTCTTAAAATCATGAGACTCTAGGAAAGCTTTCTTACCTCACCAATATCGTCAGTGTTGTCAAAACGAAAGAAACTGCAGGCTGCTGTCATTTATCTGGGAACCAAAAAAAAAAAAAATCAAGTATCACCATTTCCATGGCTCTTGGACATTTTAAGTATATCAAAATAGAGTGCCATCTTTCCAGTGGAAGTAGCCCTAGACAAGACTGTGGAAGAAATGACCTGTCCACCTCAGCCCTTTCTGACCTGTGCTCTGAGCTCTTAGAGCAGGAGAAAGACCTTGTCTTCAAAGATAAGGAGCCTATTCACCCACAAACACTTCCAGGGGCTGGAGCCAAAGCACAAACTACTTCAGAATACATTTTTTAAGCCCTTTTCCAAAATCTTTTAAACCACATTCTAGTTAAATGATGGGTAGATTTTGTTTTGTTCTGTTATTTTAGTATTTTGCTAACGGGACTATAAATAACTCTGTAACCTTCTGATGGTGAGTTCATCCTTTCTTCTTCCTCCTTGTCCCCTTTCAGATCTCGCGTTTTCCCTTTTATGCCCATTTTCCCAGTTCCCCTGGTGTAAATACCAACATACTTTTGCCTTTGGCGCCCTCTTGTGATCACTTCATTATTATAACAGCATCTGAGCACATCACAGTAGAGAGGGAATCCTCATTCATTCTGAGGCTGGAAAATCATGAAGAAACTCACTTTAATCTCTTTCAATAGAATGCAAAGAAACTCTTCATCCAATTGGTCAACTATGCTCAAACAGCTCTTAAAGCCATAGTAGTAAATCTAGGTAATAATTTTACACTGTTGCGAAGGAAAGCATCTTTAAAGGGTTCCTAATCAAAGTGCCTCTCTGGCTGCAAGTTGATTTTTGAAGTTTCTTAGACTTCAAAATGGTCACAAAGCTATTTGATAAGTATTTCCACAGTTTCTTGTTTACAGAGGAAATGGAAGAAAGGGCTATACATACCTGTGATCCTTCTCTTTCCTATATAAGGTTGTGATGTGTAGGAACTTGAACATTAAGCATCCAGAGGAAGTGCAACATTAGACTCAATTTTTAAAAAAAACAAACACAAACCCCACAATGTGACGTGTTAGTCACATTAAAAGGCTAAGGAATATTTTAATATCTTCCCAGATAGCCAATAATACCCTTGGATAGTGCCACCGGGCAATGTGTAGTTCCTTCTTTTTACCCAACCTCATCCTTGTCATTGTCAATATTTCTTCTCAATATGGGCCATAAACAATAATAAATTACCTCAGACACAGATAGATCTCTTGTTTTCATTGTAATAATCTTATAAACTAGAACTTTGTAAAGTTTTATGCTAAAAATGTAATGGTGGCAAACTCAAATGCCCACCCATATGGGGCACACTACAAGGAAGACTCTTATTATGATAAGTGCTCTTTCTAAATAGTGTTGCCACCATTATCCTATGGCCACCTTGGAATGAGACTCCAATGGTGCCAATTATTCTGCCTTTTCAAGAGAAGCTGGAGGTTTTTTTTATATGGAATATTACAATCTTTATGCTTGACAACCAAGTCAGACTTTTTTTTTTTTAAGTATAAACTTTGCAAAATAAGGCTATAGTCTTGACTCATTCCAAGGACTGCTAGCTTTGACTTCTCCCTTGGATGATGATAATAGATTCTCTTTGCATTTATTAAGTCATAAATGGTATCACACAAGGTAATGGTAACCAGTACTTCTAAGTAAAATGGACACAACAATTACAACCCCAAAATCTAACCATCCCCTACTTTAAACAGTGACCTATTTTTTTCTCCCACCTACCGACTACCTTGGGTGATGACCCTGTTTTGACAGGAACCTCTGGCTGGTTATTTGCCTGTTGGCTGTCATATCAATGTATGCCATCTGCACTCTACACTGTATCACTGAATGCCTATAAACTATAATCCCCACACTCCTTCCCCTGCTGTATGCCAGTTAGGTTCAGCCAGGCAACTTGAGGGGACTGAAGAGCAGGGAGAGGGCAGGCACCATTGTTCATTCTCTTCTCTCTTACTTTCCCTCCCCAACCCCACTCTGCCATATTAGCAGTCCCCATTACCAATGACTAAGCCTTGGAGTATCTCAGCCTAGGATCTGCTGCAACGCAGCAGCTTCAGCAGCCTCTTGGTTCTGAGATCATCCCACTGCCCCTTCTGCTCCTCCAGCCCTAGAATGTTCATGGTTTCCTGCAGTCAGCACTCCCTGGGTAATCCTGCCTTCCTCTGATTTGTTTTTCCAGCCCTTCCAACTCCCTTGTTACCAACTCCTGGACAAGTGTTCTCTCTTAAAATGCCTACAGGGATTTTCTTTTCCTATTTCCAACCCAGCTAGGAGAGTATTCACATTTCTGCTCATATCCAGTTGCATAAAGTCATAAAAGTTGATTGCTCCTTCAAGACAGTCATTGTCCCTAGGCCCTTCTCACTAACACTCCAGGGACTTTCTTTTTCAAATTCTAGTTAGCTGCCACTGCATCAAAATTTCTTGCACTGTAGTGTTTCCCAAATTTTCCTTATAATACAAATTGCTTGGGACATTTTTTTTAAAATAGTTTCCCAACCCCTCCCTGAACCCAATGAATCAAATCTCCTGAGAAGTGCTTGGAAATATGTATTTTTGACTAGTACCTTAGGTGGTTCTAACCCTCAGGCAAGCTTGAGAAATACCATGAGGAGCATCCACTAACCTAAGTTGATTTCTGTGCTCATTAATAGTTGAGATACTCTGTCCCAGATGGTCACTCATTTTGGTACAAGCAGGCAATCCAATCCATCGTCTCCCTCTGGATATGTTTATCAATGCAAAACTAATGGTTAAGTTAGAGTCAGATAGGAGTAAGGAGTTCAGGTGTGCTGTTGCACAGTGGGGTGACTCTAGATAATGATTATGTACTATCGATTTCAAAAGGCTAGAGCAAAGGAATTTGAATATTTTCATCATAAAGAAATAATGTATGTTTGAGAAGATATATTTAACCTGACTTAAATGTTGCATAATATATTCATGTATCAAAACGTAAACATGGTACCCTATAAGAATATATAATTTTTATGTTTTTATATGTCATTTTGAAAGATAAGTTTAAATTAAAAGGAAAAAGCTGGTGGTCATTGGTAGCATTACTTTTTCAGATAATCTGCAAAAATGGCATAAATAGGAATAAAATTATATAATAATTTTATAACTGAGACTATGTAATTGAAATGAGAAGATTTAGGAGATGGATAGACTTGGATTTACATGCCAGCAATATCGCTAAGTAACTATGACATGCAGCAAACTGTTTAACCTCTTACAGCTTCAGTCTTCTATAAAATAAGGATAATACCATCCACACAAAGCTGTTCTGAGGATTAAGTGAGAACATGTTTAAGTCACCTTAGCATGGTCCCTGGCCATAAAAAGTATCCAATAAATATCTGTTCCCTTCCCAACCCATGAGAAGAGGGCTGAATTTGTGGCATATTTGTATTGTATTAACCAAGCTGAGCTCAACCTGAAGACCCCAAAATGCCCTTCCCTCCAGAATTCTGAATCAGCACAGAACCTGAGAGACAGTTTGCTGGAGATCTGGAAGATGGAAGGGAAGCAGCACCGCAGTTGTGCCTGTACATAATAAACAAGTAAACATAAATAGGCAGATTGTGGTGTGAAAGGGTGTCATCTGATCAGAAACAAAAGAGGAAGGAGATGAGACAATCTAGGAAGCCCTCTCTGAGGAAGCAGCACATAACCCTTATCCTGTTACCCCAAGGATAACCTGGGAGTGAAGCTAAGAGCTGGAAACAGAAAGACCCAGGCAAGATGAAAAGGCTAAAGGTATTCACAAGTCAGAGCTTGGCTGGCTTAAAAGACAAAAAGGCCCACCATGGCCTGGACACCCAAAGCAGAACAGGGGTTGGGGGTGGAGATTTGGTCAAAGGTCAGACATGCATGGCCTTAATAGACTATATATATTTTTAAGTGTAAATTTTATTCTAAATAACCCTTCAGTAGTGGGGTTAGGATAGGAGTGATGGGATAAGACACGATCATTTTAATCATTTTTAATTCTAAAGATCACTTGTTTAAGATCCTGTCAACTGCCAATATTTTTTAAGTCAGACAATATCAAGTGTTGGAGAAGATAGAGAAACAAGAACCCTCATACTGCTGCTGAGGGTGTCCTGCCACTTGGGAGAGCAGTTTTATAGTTTCAGGGACAGTGAGAAAGGCATATATCATGTGACACAGCCTTTCCATTCATTCCCAAGTATTTGCCGAGTATTGCTTGAATATTGCAAAGAATACATGTCCAAATCTGAACATAGTACTGCTAATAATAATAGAAGATTAAAGGCAATGAAATACTGATAAATGAATAAGTAAAACAAGTGTACTTAGTCATCTAATGCAAATCTATTCAGTAATGAAAACTAATAAACCTGATTTCTTCAACATATAAGATCTTTAAAATATGCAAAACCATACTAAACATAACAATGCTGGACATTGGACATAAATATGGGAAATAAAAGTGTGAAAATGGGCAAGAAAGGCAGAGACCAAGTTCGTCATAGTGGTTGCACCAAGAAAAGAAAGGAACAGGAATGGCCTTAGAGAGAGAGATACCAAGAAAAAAAAGTTCAACTTAGTCACTATTATTTTATTTCTTTATTTCTTAAGAAAAATAAATTTGAATTTAAAAAAATCCTCAGTGTTAACATTTGTGTCTCCAAGGCAGTAGATATCACGATGTTATTACTGTATTTTGCTGTGGTTTGAATCTTTTTCCATATTCCACCAAAGACTCTGGTTTCACCAAGGAGTAAGAGTGGGAGCAGAGACCCTAGAGAAGTCAAAGAAAGGATTCCATCAAGGCTGCCTTGGAGAACTAATGAGTTTATTGGGCTACTAACAGGAGCATGGGTGACCCACAGGCAGCATTTACAGGCAGCTGTACTACCAGGAAGAATCCCTCCAAAAGCCTCAACTCCTGTCATTTGGTTTCCTCCTATATAGTAGTGAATGTCAATTGGCCCTTTACCATTATAAACCCCACTACTGCTGATCCCACATGTGTCTGTCAGCTTGTCATGCTTTGGGGGCTTGCTGTGATGCTGAAAGCTTTGCCACCAGTATTTCAAATACCGGCAGAGCCACCCATGGTAGATAGGTTTCAGCTGAGCTTCCAGACTAAGACAGATGAGGGAGAAGGACCCAGCAGTCCACTCTTGAAACAATTGGCAATGGAAAACCCCATGAATAGCAGAGAAGCTCTGTCAAATACAGTGCAGGAAAATGCGCCTCCCAGGTTGGAAGCCATTCAAGGGATGACTAGGGAAGAGTTGCTTCCTCAAAATATCGTCAACCTTAATGATAAGAATGGAATAAAGCCCCTGGGACCTCCTTTTGCTGATGTGGCATGACTCAAAATGAGAGGCAGCATAGTGACTCCAACAATGGGCTCAAACATAAAAAGATCATGTGCATGGCACATTGTTAAGTAGTGTTCCATTCTATTAGACATAGGGTCACTATGAGTCAGACCCAACTCCTTGGCACCCAACAACAACACCAACAACAGCTGAGTAGTTAAGCCTATTTTGTTGCCATGACTATGAGGCAATGTCCCCCAAGTCACCACAGCTTCTCTGCTTCAAGATATCATTAGTCATGTCCAGCCCAGAGGAATCTGTCACACTACCACCGTGACTGGTGTCCTTGACAAGAACAGCATCTATAGCAGAATAGAGGCAAAAGCCAGCAGATTGAAGAATGAATGAACTTTTCAATTTATTTGAAATGTTTCATAATGTAATTTTATTTTAATTTAATATTAGCTCTTAGCTTCTTGTTGTTGTTACGTGCCATCAAGTTGGGCCCAACTCATAGTGACCCCATATAAGGTTTTCAATGGCTGATTGTTTCAGAATCAAGATTGCTTCAGGAGTGGATTGCCACATCCTTCTCCTGTTTTTGGAGTGCTGGGGATCAAACCCAGGTCCTCACAGACTGACCTCTTAGCTACCAGATGAGAAAATGAAGAAATCAAGAGTAGATAATGCAAGAAATTTTGTTCAGAAAAGGAGTCCATTGGGGTTGTGACTACAGAGGGAATTGGTATCAAGAAAGGTGTGGTTCTTATTTTTCTTTGTTAAATTTTTGATAGGGCAAACATTTGAGCATATACACATGGGTCTTAAGGAATGGTCCAATAATAAAGGAAAGACTAATGCTGCAGGGATGAAAATAAGGAAGGCCTCATATATAAAGTTGCCTTCAGCTGTAGCAATGTGGCATCTGATCCTGTCAGATCTCAGAAGCTAAGCAGGGTCGGGCCTGGTTAATACTTGGATGGGAGACCACTTGGGAACACCAGATACTGTAGGCTTGGGAGAAGGACCCAGCAACCCACTCCCAAAAATCAATCCACCATTGAAAACCCTATGAATAGCAGAGAAGCACTAACAAAAGTGTTTTGCCTATTGTACATAGGGTCACTATGAGTCGGACACCGACTGGACAGCACCTAACAACAACAACATATACAAAGTTATTAGGAAGGTGACTGGGGAAGTATTCAAGCATGCATTGAAGAATGCATCTTACATTATCATAGAAGACAGAGAATATGAGTATGGAGTGAAGAGTTGAAGGGCTTATTCTAGAATGTTCCTGAAGGAAGCAATGAGGTCACTAACCAACAGAGGAGGAAAGAAGACATGTAAGAAGTTTGAGTAAATAGAATTCATCTTGGAAAGTGAAGAGGCAACCTACTAGGCATGAGGGCAGGATTTTAGACAATGTCCAATGCCTATTTAAAATTGGTGGTCACATATTTTAGCTATGACTAGTTAGCCAGAATGTATTTTTACCAGCAATATTCTGCTTTTTAAAAGTATAAAGCAGACAGGCAATTGAGTTTAGCCAGGCCTGGAGTAGCCACACAAGAGAAAGAGAGAAAGAGAAGGACCAGGGTGTTGAAGATGTTTTCAAGAGAATGCATATGAAGTTGGACAATGGAGGAAGCTGAAGAAAGTGAAGTCAAGACACAAGAGAGACACAAGTAGATTGAATATAAACAATTGCCTCTCCTCTCTCAGAAACCCTATTTAAATAATAATGCATACTTTAAAATAGACATAAACATTTGAAGACAAGTGAAAGAGAGCAATCAATAGGAGAGAGATAGGTAAACATTTGGGAAGGTGGAAAAGAGACAGTTGTATGGACTAAACACCAAAAGACACCAAAGAATGCCAGATGCTACATGCCAATTGTGATGGTTCATTTTGGATGTCAGCGTGGCTGGACTGAATGATGCCTAGGGAATCAGTAAAGCATATCTCTGGGTGTATTTATGATGTTTCCAGAGAAGATTGGCATGTGGATCAGAGAACTGAGTAGGGGAGACCCATCCTGAATGTGAGTGGCATCATGCAGTAGGCTGGGGGCCTGAATGCATTGAAAAAGCAGAAGTGGGATGCTTGCTCTCTGGCTCTCACTCTCTCTTCCAAAGGAGTTGCATTTTCCTGCTTTTTTCATGCTTGGACATTAGACTCCAGGTTCTTCATCCTTTGAACACAGAATTGTTCCAGCAGCACTTCAGGTGGCTTTTGGTCTTTCAGCCTCAGACTAGGGCTGCATGATTGGTCTCTGTCTGGTTCTGAGACTTCCATCTTCTTGGAATATGCATTTACAATCTCTCCTGGCTCCCTAGTCTGAAGACAGCCATCGTGAAACTTTCAGCTTCTGTGATCATGTGAGCCAATCTAATAAATCTCCTCTTATAATTTTATATGTGGTATTATGTATACTTATTATATACATTTAAGAAAAATGTAAATGGAAATAGTGGAAGATCATAAAAAGAAATAAGGTTTCTATTTTCCACTCAAACTGGTGAAATGGCAATGGCAATAGACTACAGTAAGTTGTGTATATATAACGTAATTCCTAGGGAAACTAATTTTTTAGAGCTACACAAAAAGCCTTGTAATCATTTATTATAGAAAATTAAATTTATAATTTTAAAACTACCAAATTAGAAATCCCCAGGGTCAGGTACTTTCCCTGAAGAACTCTACCAAGTGTTTAGAGAAAAAAATTAATGACTATTATACACAATCTTTTCTAGAAAACACAAGGAAACAGAACACCTCCCAATTCATTTTATGAAACTAGTATTACCCTGATGCCAAATCCAAACAAAAACTACACCAAATAGAAAAATGACCAACCTATATTCCCTATTGGCATACATATAAAAGTCCTTAACATAATGTTCACAAATGAAATCCAGTAGTATATGAAAGGAATTATATACAGGGACTAAGTGAGAGTTTTTCCCCAGGGATGCAAGCCTTTTCCAAATTTCAAAAATAATCAGTGTAATCTACTACACTAACAAGTTAAAGGAGAAATATTACATGAAAGAAAAATAGAAAATTAAATGAAGTTTAATTTAATTTGACATAAAAATGTGTTCAGAGCAGTTAAGTGCAACATCTACTTCTTTATTTCCAGAGCTGAAATAGAAATGATCTAAAAAAAAGAAATATTACATGATCACATCAATCAATGAAGAAAAGACTTTGGACAAAAGTTCAATACTTATTCATAATTTTTTAAAACTTCTCAAAATAATAGGAATAAAGAAGAGCTTCCTTAATATCATAAAGAATGTATGCAAAAAAAAATCCTACAGCTAACAGCATGCCCGATAATGAGATACTGAATATTATCCCCTAATATATCCATAACAAAGCAAGTATGTCTGCTATCACCACTCTTAGTGAACATAATACATTAAGTTCTATCCAGCACTATAGGCAAGAAAAGAGGGTAATGTATATACAGATCAGAAAGGAACAAATAAAACTTCCTATTTTCAGATGGTGATTATCTATATAGAAAAACCAAACAAATCTCCCCTTAAACAACTCCAAGAACAAATAAATGAGTTCCACATGGTTATTGCTTAATTTCATTTACATTCTTATATATCAGTAATGAATATTTGGACACCAAATTTAAAAATATAATACATATCTATATGTGTATAGATATAAGTATATATAATAATAAGAAGAAGAAATACAATAAGTATCAGTCTAAGGAAACATGTATTGGACTTACTGCTGAAAACTATGCAATCCTGATGAAAGAATTCAAAGAACATCTAAATAAATAAGGAGACATACCATGTCCACGGATTGGAAAATTCAACCTTGTAATGATGTCAATTCTCCCCAAATTTATATACAGTTTAATGTAACATCTACAAAAGTCCTAGCAAGAAATTATGCTAAAACTTATGTTGTTGTTAGGTGCCGTTGAGTCGGTATCCGACTCATAGCGACCCTCATAGGGTTTTCATTGGCTGACTGTTCCGGGATTGCCTTGGGAGTGGGTTGCCAGGCCCTTCTCCCATTTTTGTGGTGCTGGGAATCGAACTCGGGTCCTCAGAGACTGCAATGCAGCACTCTACCAACTGAGCTAAATCCCAGACCTTTCTGGGATTAGAAAACATAGATAGAATTTCTGAACTTTTCTTCCTCCACCACAATGTATTACTCTGTGTGCCTGCTGAGGGTGCTCCCTACTCTGGATGTCACTGGACCCAGGTATACAAAGAGTCTTCTCCAGCTCTCAGGGGAAATTTCAACTCATTTTAAGATATATCCGACTCTTTTAAATAGCTAAGAAAATACTAGCAACATGCAGTTCTAACAGGGTTTCAGGATTTGTCTATCATTCCATGAGCAGGAAACAAGCATTTCAAAGTAAACTTCACAAAGTTCCTTAAGTGGATTATTTTATTTTACTGTGTTTGAAAAATTATACAGAAGCTCAATCATAATGTAAGTCCATCTTGGAATTCAGTGAAACTCATATCAAAATGCTGAGTTAGCTAGACACAGCAGCATGTGCCTATAATCCCAGAAACTTGGGAGGCTGAAGCAGGAGGATCACAAGTTCAAGACCAGCCTGAGCAACATAGGCAGCACAGTGAGACCTTGCCTCAAAAAACAAAACAAAACAAAACACTCCAGCACTTCAAGGTTTTTCATATGGGAGGTAGATAAGCCCCTTTATTACTTCTTCTCTTATACAGAAATAATAGCTCTACAGATACATTTTTCGAAGTCACTGCCTTCCAAAGGAGTTGAATAGAGAGATTAGAAATACTTTTAAACTTATACAAATGAGTTGCCATGGTATTTTCAGTTGCATCCTATGGTTGTAAAAGCTGGACACTGAATAAGGGAGACAGAACTGATGCTTTTAAATTATGGTGCTGGAGATGAATATTGAATGTACCACAGACTACCAAAAGAACCAACAGATATGTACTGTAAGACATGCAACGAGAGTGATCCTTGGAAGCAAGGATGGACAGACTGTCTTACATATTTGGACATGTTATCCGGAGGGACCAATCCCTGGAGAAGGGCATCATGTTTGGGAGAACAGCGTGTCAACGAGAAAAAGGAAGATACTCAACTAGATGGCTCCAACAATGAGCTTAAACATAAAACAGATCATGTGCCTGGCAAAGTGTCAGGGAGTATTTCGTTCTGTTGTACAAAGGATCACTGAGTCAGACCTGACTTGCTGGCACCCAACAACAACAACAACAAAACAAATGAGTACTTAACTGAATTCCAAAAATGTGAAACCAATTTATAAAAGTCCATTTAATTTAGTCTGAAATATATATTATTTAGTTTTAAAACAACCTTAGTACAAAGTTTAATTGCTAATATCACTCTGATTGATCCTCAATGGCCTAGAAACAGAATAGCTTGAAGTTTTACTGTATTAATTTAAGAAATCCATTCCGTGTAGAAATATTAATTTCCCCAGAGTTTTAAAAATCAAATCACTTTAGCATATAAAAGATCTTTTATGATTTGTACAAGACCATTTTATGACATATATCAACAAAACTCAACCCAACTTTCTCTGATGATAAAAAAATGTTTTTTAAAACTGTTACTTTTTAAATGACGTGCAACTAGTGAGAACTGATTACTGTTTTCAGAATCATCTTGTTTGGAGAAAAATACTCTGTGCTTTACGATCTGCTGCCACGCCTTACAGAGATACGGTCTGTAGTCCACGTCTGCATCACACGGGGGCTTGAGGGCAGAAGGCCCTTCTGCGGAGTTGGAGGCTCTTTGCATTATACTTTGTGTCGTTGCAAAAGGAACCAAGCGATACTCATTTACGAGTTTCTCTAGGAACCGAGAACATTTCTTCAGAGTAGACTCCTGTAAGGTCACACTTTCTCCTCCATTGACGCGGTCTATCCAGTAAAAAGCCGACAGGCTGTCCAAAATCAAAAGGCAGAGAGAGGGGTGACTACAAAACATGGTTTCTACTGAATACAGGGTGAGCAGTAACTGGGTGCTGCTATTGCAGTACGCCAGAAAAAATCTTCCAAGGCAACACTTTATTATTTCTTCAGAGCTTTGCGATAGTCTATGCTCAAGAATTGTAACAAGCCGAAGCATGTCAAAGTGGTAGTCTGTATCAATAAATAAGACTTCTACTTCCAGTCCACCTTCCGACTTCGGAAGTATGCATCGTGCTGTTAAATAATAAAGCATCTCTGTTTTTCCTGTTCCTTCGGGACCATGAAATTCAAGAATATTACCATGCACAGGTGAATCTTCATCGGCAAACAGATTTGGTTCTATTTCTTTCAAGGAACTTCTGCCTTCAAGTCGGGCAAGGAGCTCGGTCCCGGACTCGGTCCTGCGGAAGTCGCTGCACATCGCCCCGCAGGCTCGGCGCGCGCGAGACTCAACTTTCCCGCCACCGA
Organism: Pedetes capensis; assembly: GCA_007922755.1. Lineage (NCBI taxonomy): Eukaryota > Metazoa > Chordata > Mammalia > Rodentia > Pedetidae > Pedetes > Pedetes capensis. Next base: position 57,799 of record VMDO01005316.1, read on the forward strand.
CGCCATACACCGACGCGCGCCCGACGCAACCAGTCAGACCCGCCGGCCGGCTAAAATTTATATAGAATCCAAAAAAGTTAAAATAACTAGAAATATTTGAGGAAAAAAAAAGAAGAAAGTGAGAGGAACTAGTCTATCCAATTTTTATTATGTAGCTACACTGATCAGGGCTGAAATTTAGCTCAGTTGGTAGAGCACTGCTCTGTAGTCTCTGAGGTCCCAGGCTTGATTCCCAGCACAGCAAAAATGGGAGAAGGATGTGGCAATCCACTCTCTAGGCAATCCCAAAACAGCCATTGAAAACCCTATAAGGTTTGCTATGAGTCAGACCCGACATGACGGCATCTAACAACACTAATCAAGACTATCATGCCTTGTACAAAGAGAACATAAATGTCATTGTTATAGGTAGGGCAAATTAAAAATGAAATACCATACATATGATATTCTATTTGCCATTACCCAACAATTTGAAATACTGTAAATACAGAATCCTCAAAGATGTTTCAACAGTATAATAAGATTTGGGTGAGTCTGTGTTATATGATTAACCTGAATAAAAATCAGAACACTGAGTCTCTCATTTGTCTTTGAAACCGAAGGATAATTTCTGGGTTTTACATTTTCTCTTAATAAAATTGTTCATTATGTTTGCTTTTAGAAAAAAGTTAGAAATCATGAAGTGCCATAGAAAGGAAAAAGCTAGTTGTTCTGCAATCATCTCGATGGATTAGTGTGCTGCTTTCAAGAGAGAAGACAAATACAAATGTGTTGTGGAGAATTAGAAATTTTGATTAGATTTACCAAATGCAAATTGAATTTTCACTTAATAATAAGACAGTAAGCCACACAGTAAAGGAGACACTGAGAAGAAATTATACTAGTTATATTTTATAGTTTTTCTCTCTGACAATACTGACCAAGATTTGCAGCTTTAAAAAAAAAAAGGAGATGAACATTCATGTTACATTACTACAAGTCTAAAGGTGAAAAGAACTCCAATAGAATGTGTCCTCCAAAAATAGCCATCACCTTCCTAAAAACAAGTGGGGGTTGAATAGAGCTGGTGAGAGTTCTGCTGTCACTATTGCAGTGTAATACAAAGAACACAGGTAAAAGGAAGGCCAAGAAATGGGTCATCTGCTTTTGCACATTGCTGAGTGCATGCTAAAGAAAGCAGGCTGGCTTCAGAGTGATAATAAACACTTAAGTACAGCGTTGAGAGCAGTGGTTCTTGAATTTGAGTGTCCATCAGAAACACCTGGTGGACTATTTGAAGCTCAAATTTCTGGACCCCATCCCCAGAGTATCTGATACATAGGCCTGGGCTGGAGCCTGAGAGTCTGCATTTCCAATAAGTTCCCAGGCGCTGCTGATATTGCTGGCCCAGGCAACACACTTGGAAAACATTGAGCTAGAGGAACTTGCTTATTTGACACTTACTTATGGAAATTATCACAAGAAAATGTTTCTCTCCTGACATACTGGTATGCCTCCCTTCATGAAAAACAATGTTTCCCTTTCTTGTATGACAGTCAGCAATATATTTTTACAATCAACTATATTAAAGTATCAACTGAGGTTTGGGGATACCTGATACTCCTATCCCTCAATGGTTTCTACTTTTACTCAAAGATACTTCCATTTCCAAGTGGAAGACAGAGTGGATGAACACATAAATGAATAAATTACCAGACTATCACTGTATCTAATTTCTGGTCTAGAAATATAGGACTTGGAAGCCATCAGCTCTCACTAACCATAAACTTTAAATTTTGACCTTTGTGATTTCATAAAATTCTAGCTGTCCCCATACTTCTGTCATTCCCCTCTGAAAAGTTAGAGAAAAAGCCAATGAAAGAAGTTCCTGACGACCATGGGGCTTTGGTTTGGAGCCCATTTCCCCTGCTGATCCCACACTTGGCTTGGAAGAAAGAGGCAGTAGACATATTGCTGCTCAGGTGTCATAGCAGCTGAGCTCTAACCCAGTGCTTAGCTCATCAGCTACAGAGCCAAGTTCCTACTGTCCCATTACACTGGTTGCTGCAGGTTTCTATTCAAAATCAGCTTGTGGCTTTCCCATTTGGACATTATCTGTTGGACTCTCTGGTATGGACGGCTCCCCCAAGGGGAGTCTCAAGTGAGACCCAAGCTCTTCAGTTGTTCCCATGTACCACTCACAGGTTTGGTAAGAATCCTATCACCTGCCAGAGACCTCATCAGGTTCTGATCCCAAATGTGTGGCACCTTCAGCAATGCCACTGTTCCTCTTGCTCAGACAAAACACATGGGTACACACAAATGCATACACATATGGGTACACACAAATGCACTTTCTGGAACTGCTTTATAAACTCTTGTTGTTGTTGTCATTGCCGCTGCTGCTGTTGTTGTTAGGTGCCACAGAGTCCATATCCCATTCATAACTACCCTTATAGGGTTTTCAATGGCTGATTGTTTCAGGATTGCCTTGGGAGTGGACTGCCACATCCTTCTCCCACTTTTGAGGTGCTCTGAATCGAACTCAGGACCTCAGAGATTGCAGAGTGGTGCTCTACCAACTGAGCTAAATCCCAGCCCCTATAAACTCTTAGGTGTAACTTTATAGAATGTCATTTATACCAGGAGGTGGGAAGAACATGCACAAGCTAGTTTGGAAAATAAAAAGATTGAATTCTCTCTGACATACATTTTCTCTAATCATAATCAGACTATTTTTGATCCAGCTAATTATTAACTTGCTATCAGCTGAATTCAACCTGTAGTTTTTAACATACTCATTGTTAACTGATTTCAACCATGGTTTTCCTTTACCTCAGATCAGCTGAGTGCAAACTTGGTTAGAGTAGCCTGACTGGGAGTCTGAAATGATGGTGGTGCATTCTCTGAAATCATGAAGATCTTGAGCTGTGGGTCCATGTAGTCATGAAACTATCTCACATAACAATTGCTATCATTGTCAGCACCTCCCATGTGCTAGATATCTTATCTGACATTTAACCCTGGCCCACAGCACTGCAAGAGGTCAGTCAACCAGTTAGATTCTGAAGCCAAGAGGAGTTGAAATACTCAAGTCTGTGAGTAGCATGGCGAGATTCAACCCTCTGAACTCCAAGACCCCTCTTTTGTTATGCCACACTTTAGGTTCATACGGAACTCCATTGCCTCATGGTCCTATGACCTTTCTAGTCATTGCCTGCCACTGGCTGTGCAAAATTCCAAAGTTATTTTAAAAGGTTAAAAAAAATAATGAAAGCAGATGGATTTTGTACTGGTTTCTGAACCTATTCTTACTTAAAAGACATTCCTCTCCAGATAACTATGTGTTCTTTTCCCTTCTTCTCCAGTCTCTTTATTTCCTGACTGGTAAAACTAATGAATGCATTTAAATGGATGCACATTGATATACAGTGTGAGCTTCGTCTGCTAAATTTGCCTGCCCAGCTTCTGCCCTTAAGTCTTACCCATGATGTTGATAAAGGCAGATTCCACCAATTCACCAGGTTCTACCAGGCAGGAGAATTTGTTTAGGGATGGATCCCTAGTTGAAGTTGGTCCAATCCTCATTCCCAGGACTTTTGCCGTGGCTACCAGGAAGAAGACACCGCTATAGGATGCAATCTAGAGGAAAGCCTGCCTGGATGAAGACAAGACAGAGAGAGGTGGAGCAAAAAGTTGGGGAGAGACTGAATTCTGCTATCATCATCTAAGCCCCTGAATCCAGCAAGCCTGACACCTCCTACCCCTGGTTGTGCAGTTATGTTATACATTACATGGCTGTTTGGTCTCAAGCCAAATTAAGTTGGGTTTTCCACTGCTTAAAATTGAATAAGTTCTTTTGGGGTATTTATAAACCCTAGGGCTGGAGGGTTGGCTCATTTGGTAGAGCACTGCTCCATTCTTCCAGAGGACCTGGGTTCAATCCACAGTACCACAGGTATGGGAGAAAGCACTGACACAGAGCCTGGCAGCCTCACAGCAACTACCAACCACTCCAAGGGGGAGCATAAAATTTGCTGGCCATGGTGGCCCATATCAGTATTCAACTTGCTGAAGAGGATGAGGCAGGAGGATAGCAAGTTCAAGGCCAGCCTGGGCTACATCTTTAGCCTGCAGCTGTACCACTATGGTATCTAGTCCCATCAGATCTCATAAGGTGAGCAGGGTCGGATCTGGTTAGTACTTGGATGGGAGACCACCTGGGACCCTCAGGTGCTGTAGGCTTGGGAGAAGGACCTGGCAACCCACTCCCAAAAAACAATCAGCCATTGAAAACCCTATGAATAGCAGAGAAGCACTGACAATACTGTTTCATCTATTGTACATAAGGTCACTATGAGTTAGACACTGACCAGACAGCACCTAACAACAACAACAACAAACCCCAGGTCTAAGCAGGGAGCACTCACCTACTCTTATCCCTGCTTCCCTCTATTCTTTCTTAGTTTGCTTCCTTCAAAAAACTCAAACGAGTTTGAATGGAAAGACAAGAAGCATTGAAAGGACGTGTGCAGAGTGGGAGGGAAGAAAGAAGGTCCAGAAGGCCAGGACCTGGGACTCTGGTCAGGTCAGGCCCCATACACATCAAGGGAGTTCCACAGGAGTGAGTGATTTCCACTCTAATGAGACTTACATTCCCACTTCCTCCACCCACCTATTCCCACAAGTACACAGGCCATGTCTTTTGGGAGCAAGATATATAAGGGAATTCCTATATAGATCTGGGAATAAAAAGTAAGGAGTATTTGTGTCCAATTACCAGGTGGCCCTCGGCACTTGGCAGAACTCATGGAACTTCCCTAAGCCCAGCAACTTGTAAGAAAAACAAAGCAGAAAGTGCTCCTGTGGGCTCTCCACCATGATTTGTGCATGATGCACAAATCAGCCCACTGTTCAGGAAGGTCATGGAGGTAGCTAAGAACCACCAGACCTGAAAAAGCTTGGTGGTTGGGATAAAGAGACAAAGCTGTAATCTACATGGATCAGCTCTTAGGAACCAGATGGAGATGAGGTGGTCAGCAGATGCCAAGCTGAACATGGCATGAGGATCTCCCTTTTCCCTATTCTTGGCATTCAAGTGCCTATCTTTCCCCAGAACTCAACTGCAACCCCATGGAAGGGGAAAGGACAGGGAATCTGAACTGACCCAGATCATATATATCGATTGAAAGGAATCCATTCTCATCAGAATAAGAGCTCAAAGTAGAAGTTAAATCCCATTCTGGAAACACCAAACAGTTTCGTCTCTGGGCACCTAAGATTGTATAACAAAATCCATGGACAACTTCAGTTGACACCCATCCTAGGCTGCAGGTGTCTTCAGTCTGTTGACTGAGAGTCATGGGCCACAACACCTGTGTGACTCCTTCCCTGTGCCCTGAGTTCCTAGAACATTACACCCCATTTCATTTGTCATTGACCCATTAGGGCCTATCACAATGCAGATTTTACATTTGTCCTGAATCAGTCATTAACCAGCTACATATCATTGGGCAAGGTTTTTAATTGCTTTGAGATTCCATTTTTTCTTTTTAAAATTAGGTAATCTACTGGCAGACACAAAGCATATTTTTTTCATTAGTTATTCCAAAGACTAATATTACACTGTTAATAACTATGAGTTGTAGAATATTTAAGGACATGGGTTTTTTTTTAATTTATTTTTACAGCTACATTCTAATCAGAACTAGGTTAACTACATTCAACTACTCCTTTAATCCAAGAGATTCAGAATAGTCCTTAGGGAACCTAACTTAATGACTAGATAAGGCAAATTTATAATTAGCATATCAACTGCTTATGTAGAATTAAGTCTTTCCAAAGTGTTTGAAGGTTCTTGAAACAGTTTTATCTTAAGAAGACCAAGTGTTCCCAAACATGGCTCACCATCAGAATCATATGTGGAAATTTTTAATCAAAGATCCCTAGACCCACCATGGAGATTCCAATTCCCTGGGTCCTGGTTGGTTCTAGAATCTATAGATCTAAAAAGTTTCCTGGGAAATTCCAGTATCAGTCAGGTATGAGAACCAATGCTTTAGAGGAAAATACCTAAACAATAGAAAGTCCATGGTTCCAAATTACCATGGGTCCCAAATTAATTTCTATTTTTATTTCATATTAGAACATAGTTTTTCTTTTGGAAATTGATGTATTACTGGTAAAAAAAAAAAAAAAAGGCTACGCTGTGAAGGAGTTGCTTTAAAACAAGCTGAGGGCTGAGATATGGCTGAGATGGGGGGACTGCTCTGTCAAAGTGAAAACAGTTTAGCCATGAATTAGTGACTGTTGAACCCACAACTGAAAATGAGTATCTTGTCTTGTTTTTACTATCTTATTCTACTTTGTGTATATGTTTGAAACTTTCCATGATGAGAAGTTTTTAAAAAATAAAACTGAGGCACATAAATAACAACGAAAGCCTCCTGTTTCTCCCCTACCCATAATTTCATTCCCTAGTAATAACTATTACTAGAAGATGGTTATATATCCTTCCAGATATTTTTCTGTGTATTCCATTTGTGTCTCCATTTATTCTTTCCACTTATGCGCCAACCTTATGCCAGATCCTGAAATGAAATTGGCTTAGGAAATGTGACTGGGAATTTTTTGAGGTGAAATCAGTCCAAATCCCCACCATCTTTCTGTTTCTCTCACTCTCGCCATTTCCTACTTCACTCCACCAAATGTAGAAAGGGGCAGCTCACAGCCCAGTCATCCTGCATGGGAGCCACGGCTGCATTCTCTTCATAGCTCACAGTCCAATTTCTCTTCCAATTCCCCTCTCCTTGCGAGCTGTGAAGACTTGGAAAGCAGCCAGACTCTAAGTTCAAAACCCAAGCCTACCACTTCCTAGTTGGGTAATTCACCTAATCTACCGGAGCCACTGGGCACAGTGGTGCATGCCTGTAATCCCAGCAGTTTGGGAGGCGGAGGCAAAAGGATCACAAGTTTGAGACCAGAGGCAGTCTGAGTAATTTAGCGAGACCCTGTGTCAAAAAGTAAAAAAATGGGCTGGGGTGCAGCTCAGTGGTCCAGCACTTGCAGAGCATGCAAGTGCAAGACCCTGGGTTCAACCCCCAATACTGAAAAAAAAAAATCTCCCTAAGCCTCAGTTTCCCCATCCATGACATGATGCTAACAATAGTACCTGTTCTTCAGGGTGTTATGATAAGTAGCACCCATAAAGTTTAATTTCTGCTTCTGAATTCTCACATTAACATATGTTCATTCTGCATTGTGAGCTCCTGCCACACTCATGCCCAAACCACAACTCTAAACTTACACACACACACACACACACACACACACACGTACAGCAAATATGCTAAAGTCTCAATATTTTGTTACACTAAAAGATAGGACAACCAAAAGAATCAAAGCTTTTATTATTTTTCCCAGCCTCCTCCTAACACAGAGCAGTCTTTCCTCTGGAGGATGGAATGGATTGGCACATGCTTGTATAGGTAGACATGTGTCCCAAATATCTTCTCTAAAAGCCCCCACCCCCACCCCCCAGCTGATCACCTCACAGGTTTTGGTCTTGCTTTGTCTTAAAATCTTTTCTTCCATTTCTTTTCCAACTCTTTCTTTACATGGATATGACACACATCTAGCAGTAGTTTTCCTAAACAATTTTAACACATTCAAACTCTACTGGCAACACATTTCCCAAAGCCTGTTGGAATTGGTGCTCCTTGTCATCAGGTTCCATTTTATCTAGGGATATATCAGTATGGTATGTACCCATCAAACAATTATGTATGTATATATACATATGCCTGCAGCCATAGCCCTGTCGCATGCGATCCCGTCAGATCTC